>CAUYON010158382.1:0-10536 GCA_963573935.1 Arctocebus calabarensis | reverse complement strand
GCAATCCTCTTGTCTCAGCCTCTTGCCTAACTGGGACTACAGGTGATTCCCACAACACCCAGCTAGTTTTTCTATTTTTAGTAGAGACAGGGTCTCACTTTATTGCCCTTGGTAGAGTGCCAGGACATCACAGCTCACAGCAACCTCTAGCTCCTGGGCTTAGGCGACTCTCCTGCCTCAGCCTCCTGAGTAGCTGGGACTACAGGCGCCTGCCACAATGCTCGGCTATTTTTTTGTTGCAGTTTGGCCGGGGCTGGGTTCAAACCTGCCACCCTCGGTATATGGGGCTGGTGCCCTACCTACTGAGGCACAGGCACCGCCCTTTTTTTTTTTTTTGAATCAGTCTCAAGCTCTTAACTTGGGTTGAGTGCTCTGGCGTCATAGCTCACAGCAACCTCCAACTCTTAAGCTCAAGAGATCCTCTTGCCTCCGTTTTTCTATTTTTATTAGAGACAAGGTCTCACTTTTGCTCAAGCTAGTCTTAAACTCGTGAGCTCAAGCTATCCACCTGCCTTGGACTCCCAGAGTGCTGGGATTACAGGTGTGAGTCACACAGCACCTGGTCTGAGTTAAGCCTTTCAAAACAGTTAAAACACTAATACATGAGATTCTTGGTTAAGATATTAAAAAATACTACTTCAGCAAAATGTTACTACAGCCAATATGGTTCAATAATCAGTTCCTTGCTTTTCTCGAGGGCAGCTTATAAAATTATTTCCTAAATTTATTTCTGAAATAACCTAGATGTAATGTCAGTTACTGTCTTTTAAGGATATTATAATGATAGTATAATATTTGAAGAATATTTTGCCAGTAATCATGATTCATAAAACACTTTGTAAATTAAATTTCAGCCAAGATCAACATATATGAAATAAATATATGTTAGTGCTCATATACACCTTACTTATGATATTATTTTTTGCTATCTCATTGTTTTGCCATCTCAAGAAAATGTGAACCCAAATGTAATGCTAACTTTCTACAAATAAGTTACCCTAAAACTTGAGCTATTTTTCATCAGGTAATGGACTAACTTAAAGGTATATCTCTAGAAAATGATTTGGATGTAAAGAACTGCTAGCAAAGCCAGATAAACAGAAAAAGTAATAAAAACACAAAATGGAATAAATGGAACTCTAAGCAGTGTTTTTCAACCTTTTTATGTCACGGGACACTCGAACCTATAGCTAAACTTCCCTGGCACACTTAAATTACGTTGATCAAAAAAAAAAAAGAGTGAAAAAAGAATATATTCACTGGGCTTTGAACTTCTTTTGAAAACAATTTAATTAATGGTCCTTAAAAATGTTTGTGGCACACCTAAGATCCTCTCACGGAACACTAGTGTATCATGGCACACTGATTGAAAATCACTGCACTAGAGTGTCATAGAAGAGAAACAAATACAATTTTTAAAAACTTGGACATGCCTTCTGAAGAGGATTCAGGAATTATAACAATTAAACAATATAAATACCTACCAATGTTTTAATGTTGGCTACCCTAAATTATTATCATCTAAACCATTTGTGTCTCTAAGACTGCTGGTTACCTCAGACATCAATATGAATTCCATGTTTTGAAGACATCATTTGTCTGGTCCCTGTTAAATACATAACAAATGAACACATGTGAGGTAAAGATGATGTGAATATTACATAAAGCCAGAAAGGCAGAGGAGAAGTTTTTCCAAATGGGCATATCCATAAGCCATGACGAATCCCATCCCGGATATGGTGTGAGGTCCAGGATATAAACAACATCCAGGGAAGAAAGCACCATGAGTTTTTGAGCTTGAAAAGGTACATAGTGAATTTCAGGCTTAGAACCACGATGGGTATCACAGTAGAACAGTGAAGGAAAGGTCTTCGTGGAAGAGTCAAAGCAGCCTGAGGGGGCAAAGAAGTAGCTGGTATTATTTCTTCTTGGTGAAACAACATTTTATAAATGCTTCTTAAAATTTAAAAATATTTTCCAGAGTCTATTGGACATGCAAGGGAAACATTTTCTATGCCCCCTCAGAATACATATACCAAAATTATGTATAAAACAAAGAAGATAAAAATGTGAGTAGGATATTTTTGCATTAAAAATAAAATCAAGGTCTCCAGGAAGATGGTAATTTTTTTAAGTTTCCCATTATTTGCTTTTAGAAAAGTCATAATATGAACATAACTTACACATTAAGTATATGGCTTATGTAATTTAGAATTTTTTTTTTTGAGACAAAAAAAATCAGGGCACTGCCCTGTAATTTAGATTTTTATAGGATCATCTGGGGCCCCTAAGAGCACTGAAAAACATCTTACAACCACATAAAATGTATTTTAAATAATGAAGCTAATAAAGGGGAATATTTTTGTTATAATTATGTTATATTAGCTGTAAATACCTCCTGAATTTATTTACATTAAGAAAAATTTTTCAGGGTGGTGACTGTGGCTCAGTGAGTAGGGTGCTGGCCCCATATACCAAGGGTAGCGAGTTCAAACCCAGCCCCGGTCAAACTGCAACAAAAAGTAGCCAGGTGTTGTGGTGGGCACCTGTAGTCCCAGCTACTCAGGAGGCTGAGGCAAGAGAATTGCCTAAGCCCAACAGCTAGAGGTTGCTGTGAGCTGTGATGGCACAGTACTCTACTGAGGATGACAAAATGAGACTCTGTCTCTAAAAAAAAAAAAAGAGAAAGATTTTTCCCACCTGTAATCCTAGCACTCTGGGAGGCCAAGGCAGGTGACTGCTTGAGCTCAGGAATTAGAGACCAGCCTGAGCAAGATAGAAACTCTGTCTCTATAAAAATAGCCAAGTGTGGTGGCAGGTGCCTATAGTCCCAGCTACTCGGGAGACTAAGGCAAGAGGATTGCTTAAGGCCAAGAGTTTGAGGTTGTTATGAGCTATGATGCCACAGCATTCCACCCAGGGTGACTGAAATTCTGTCTCAAAAAAAAAACTGCAGAGGTCTATAGACATAAAAAAAGACCACAAAAGTAACATTAGAATAAAAATAGTAAACTTTTCTAAATAATAATAGATTTTGTTTAAAAAGAAAAAGAAAATATATTATGTAGATACTGAAATACAGCAAATATAACACAATATACATAATCACAACATAAAATAAAGGCAAATTTTAGACTAAACATATCATAAATGTGAATGAGCTTAATTCACCTATTAAAAGAAAACAATCTTTAATTTGGTTCAAACAAAATCCAATTGTATGCTGTATATTAGAAACACACTAAAAGTAAAATGATTCAGAAAAGCTAAAAACAAAGGGATGGAAGAAGGCTGGCCAGCCAAATGGAAATAATAAAAAACTGGATTTGGGGCTCAGTGCCTGTAGCTCAGTGGCTAGGGCACCAGCTACATACACTGGAGCTGGTAGGTTTGAATCCGGCTTGGGCCTGCCAAATAACAAAAGCCCAAGAGTTTGGGGTTTCTGTGAGCTATGATGCTACAGCACTCTACTGAGGGTGACACAGTGAGACTATGTCTCAAAAAACCCAAAACAAAACAAAACAAAACAAACTGGGTTTGGGATGCTGATACCATACAATGTAGAATTCAAATCAAAAGCAATAAAAAGCCATTAAAAACCATAATTCAGGCTTAATGCCTGTAGCTCAAGTGGCTAAGGTGCCAGCCACATACACCTGAGCCGGCGAGTTTGAATCTAGCCTGAGGCCCGCTAAACAATAATGACGGTTGTAACCAAAAAAAAAATAAAAATAAATAGCTGGGTGTTGTGGCAGGTGCCTGTGGTCCCAGCTACTTGGAAGGCAGAGGCAGGAGAATTGCTTGAGCCTAGGAGTTGGAGGTTGCTGTGAGTTGTGATGCCATAGCACTCTACCCAGGGTGACAGCTTGAGGCTCTGTCTCAAAAACACAAACAAATGAAAAAAAACAAAAAACCATAATTCACAGTGAAGATAAAATAGTTATGAATATCTATGTAAAAAAATGATAATGACTTTTATAAAGACAGAGGAGGCACAGAAACACACCAACAACAGGAAACTTTACCAAGTTACCTTTGGTACAAGACAGGTGAAATGGACAAGAATAGGTAAGGACACAGAAGGTACAAGGACTACAATTGATAAAATGGGTCATTTAGAACCTCACGCCCTGACAACAGAGAAATACACATTTATTCTCAAGTGCATATGAAATATTTGAAGAAAATGATCAAGTGTTAAGATAGGCACAAAGAAAACATCAATAAATTAAAAAAAAATAACTATTACAAATAATTAATAAAATAAAAGGACAGATGGCCCTTCCACCTGGAAATTTAAAATTCTTCCATTAAACAACTTTGTGAAAAGGGGAAATACAGGCTCGGCGCCTGTGGCTCAGCGGGCTAAGGCGCCAGCCACGTACACCTGAGCTGGAGGGTTTGAATCCAGTCCAGGTCCACCAAACAACAATGACGGCTGCAAACAAAAAATGGCCGGGTGTTGTGGTGGGCGCCTGTAGTCCCAGCTACTTGAGAGGCAGAGGCAAGAGATTCGCTTGAGCCCAGGAATTGGAGGTTGCTGAGTGTCCCACAGCATTCTATCCAGGGTGACAGCTTGAGGCTCTGTCTCAATAAATAAATAAATAAAAGGGGAAATACAAAGTTACAGAATTTCTAAAAATTAATAATGAGAAACTTCAAATCAGAAACTGTGGGATACATTTAAAGTATAAGACTCTTTATAACCTTAAACTCTTTAACAGTAAAAGTAAAATAACAAAAATAGATAAATTATATTTCCAGCTAAAGAGGTGAAAAAGTTAACTAAAAAAGCATAGGAATGAAACAGTAAAGATATAGAACTTTATCTATAAAGTTAGATAGATAGTTAGATAGTTAGGTAGAACTGCGTCATTTCTAATAGTTGGCAACTACAAATAATGCCACAGGGAATAACCTGTGCATATGTATTTTTGTACTGTGAGAGAAATATATTTTATTCTTTAAGAACTGGACAGAAGTAACAATATGCAGGTAAACATCTAATAAAATAGAAGTGTTCTAAAACTTGTATTAAAAGCAATATACAAGGCCAGGTGCGGTGGCTCAGGCCTGTAGTACTAACACTCTGGGAGGCTGAGTTAGGAGGATTATTTGAGCTCGGGAGTTCAAGGAGACCAGCCTGAGCAAGATTGAGACTCCGTCTTTATTAAAAATAGAAAAATCAGCCAGACATCATGGTGGGCGCCTGCAGTCCCAGCTACATGGGAGGCTGAGGCAAGAGTGAGGTTGCACTAAGTTGTGATGATGCCTCTGCACTCTACCTGGGCTGACAGAGCAAGACTGTCTCATAAAAAAAAGAAAGAAAAGGAAAATACACATAGGAAAACTCAAGATTTTATGATGGGATTATTTCAAGTAGATAAGCTATAATTTCTCTGATGTGAAAATCAGCCATACTATATACAGCAAGGCACACAACATTGCCAGCATCTAATTTCTGAATAAGTGAATTTCAGGTAATCAACAATTCAGCTTCTAATGCGTTTAAGATAACTCATAGTTATCTATAGATAACTTCTACATCTAAATTAATTCATTTCCTTCCACCACAGAGCACTTTCATGTACTATAATAAGAAAGCTTTAGTTTACAATCTATGTTACTAAAAGATAAATCATAGACTGACAACACATAGGAAGTATAAGATTTTTAATGGCAGCATGAGATGAAGGGGTCTATGGTAATCACTACTTGTAAAAAGACAATAACCTAATACTGAGATGTTTAGCAATTATATCCTGGATATGTTTAGTAGGATTTTGATTCTTTATACTTTCATTTGTGAATCAATATCTATTTATATTAATAGATGCTAAAAAGGAAACCAAAAATTCTTGTTGCTTGGCTGATTTCTAAAATGTCAGTGTAGATATTTCTATTAAGAGAAAAATAATTATGAAAGAAGAAAGTGGCACCAACAGAGAATTGTAGAATATAGGTCACTGTCATAATACTTATTCAGTTTTGATATTTATTACTGATAATCACATACCAATTTAGGATAAAAGTAAAAAAAAATTTAATACTTCATTCAAAAATAAGGATCAGTACTTCCACTATACTGTACCTCAAGTGCACTATTTTATTTGATCTTTATGACAACTCTATGACATAGAAAAGAAAACTGAGAGGTAGCAAGGCTACTCACTTCCCCCACGTCATGCAGTTAGCAAGTGGCAGAGCTAGGATCTGATACTGGGTCTGATTCTATAGCTCATATTCTTAACACTGAAGCTTCTAAATGAATTAAAGGATAAATACACTATACAGGCTGAATGCTTTTTAAAATTACAATAGGAGAGTTAAATCCTAGGTGAATACATATAAATCTCATTTTAATAATGCTTCATAGCTTATGCCAATCTCTACTAATATTCTTCATTAACCTTTACCAGGCCTTGTCACTTACCATGCATATTTAACCATCACAACAACCTACACGGTTAAGAGTAATGCTATAAACTACACACTACAGATGGAGAAACTGAAACCTAAAGAGGAAAACATTAACACCACATAACCAGGATTCAAACTCCAGTCTTCCGGTTCTGTCTTAAACAAAAATGTTACACTACTTCCACTTTTGGCAAAAAAGCTAAATTTGTCTTTAATCAGAAATTTTTTTTTTTTTTTTGAGACAGAACCTCAAGCTGTCACCCTGGACAGAGTGCTATGGCATCACAGCTCACAGCAACCCCCAATTCCAGGGCTCAAGCAAGTCTCCTGTCTTCACCTCCCAAGTAGCTGGAAAACAGGCACCCGCCACAATGCCCAGCCATTTTTTTTTTGGTTGCAGCCGTCATTGTTGCTTGGCGGGCTCAGGCTGGATTCCGTTGAGCCACAGGCGCCAAGCCAGCAATTACTAATTCTTTACTAATTAAGTTCCTAAGTAAGTAATGCAACTTCTGAGAAATACCTGGTATTTGACATATAATAATAGGAGGAAGTGAATATTTCCCACTTGTTCAACAAATATTTACTGAGTACCCTCTAGGTGAGCCAGGCATCATTCTAGGCCAGTGGTGAATGAAGCAGACAAAGTCCTTCCTCTGTGAGCTTATATGTATTTAGTCTGACAATTAAATTAAAGAAATTGTCCCCCCAAAAGTGCTACATACCCTGTTGCTGAATATCAATATCACTTCAAAGTACTCCCCTTGGGAAGCTATACAGCAATGCCTAGTCCCCCACCCCCAAAGCAATTTTGGAACTCTTTTTCCGAAATGGCCATCAGAGCTGCTGTCATATTACCCTTGATGTCCTGAATGCCATCAAAATGTCTTTCCTTTATTCTGGGGTAAAGAAAAAAGTCATTGGAAGCCACATCAGGTGAGTAGGGAAGGTGTTCTAACACAATTATTTGCTTATTGACTAAAAACTCCTTCACTGACAGCGTTTGTCAGTGAGCTCCTTTCGGACCATTTTTGCATACACCTTTCTCATGCCAATATCTTCGGTTAAGATTTTCCTAACTGTTTCTCTATCTATGTTTACTTGGTCTGCTATGCTTCTCATAGTCAGCCAATGATTTTGATGCACAATTTGATGAATTTTTGCAATGTTTTCATCAGTTCTGCTTATTACAGACCACTCTGACCTCTGTTCATCAGTGATGCTTTATCTCCCCTCAGAAAGGTGTTTCATCCATTTTTACACTGGTGTTCTCTTCATGGCACTATCACTGTCACCTGGTGGACTAACACGTCCCTGATTTCACTTCCACTCTTACAAGTATAACAAGAAATGTAATGCTTGTTCATTGCTCTAATTCAGACTCCAACATTCTTGTGACAGCACACAAAATCACAGAACTATGAATGCCACTCAGCAATACAACACACACACCGACACAAACACAGCTGCGAGACACTGATATACCAAGGTTATGAAACCTTGCCCATTTGTACAGTGCTGCCAAAGTAAGTGTACAGTGGCAAGTTTGCAGATTTAATTGTCAGACTGCATTTTTTTTCTTAAAATGTTTATAGATCATAAACATGCAAAAGGCAGGCAAATCCATTGTACTTATTAATAGAAAATAATATCTGAACCACCACTTTAGTTCATTTGTGAGGCAAATCACTATACAGCTACCCCCTTGAATGCCTCCATGAAATTCCTTAATTTCTCTACCAGGGGCTGTGTTCTAGCCTGTTTACTGAGATGTATGCCTTTGGCTCCAATAGGGACCTGAGGAATGATCCATTCAAGTCATTCCCTAGGAATCATCTGGAAGCTATTCCTTTTTTTTTTTTTCAGTTTTTGGCCGGGGCTGGGCTTAAACCCGCCACCTCCGGCATATGGGGCTGGCGCCCTACTCACTGAGCCACAGGTGCCGCCCGAAGCTATTCAATTCTTAAGGAATATGTAGGAGCTGTATACTAACTGTAAAATGTATGGAATAAGGGGAAAATATTATGCATGGTCCTGAAGAAAGAACACTGATACAAAAAGAGCTAGGGCAACCCCAGAACAATCCCTGCTAATGAGAACCCATTTGTAATGCATGCTCTGTAGGGTAGCACTGAACTCCTCAGGTACAGTTAGTGGGTCCTTGCTCTCTGAGCCTCCATAGTGCTTTGTCATGACAAGTAATTTGTTTAGCAACATGTCTCTAGGGAAGTAGCAGGTGACAAAAAACGTTGAATGAGTGGGCTTTCTTATTTTAAGACTAATCCTATCTGACTCTATAAAGATCAGTATAATGGTGCCACAGAAATTAAAGCCAAGACCAGAAAAATTAGAAGAAATCTGCTTCTTACCTTCAGAGACAGGGATCCAGCTAGAAAAAAGTGGTCTATATCAATAACAGAGGCTAAAAATCCAGCTAAAATGATTTCTCCCAAGTCAGTCTTCTTCTTGATTCCAGTGACTATTGCCCAAGACCACATGCCAATCACACAATGTATGGCATTATCTGAGAAGGCACGAAGCCAGTCATTCTGCTGAATTGGGGAAAACTGAAGAAGTCTATCAGCTACGAGGCAAAATATCCCCAGACCAAGGCTGGAAATAAGGGATTCAGTGCTACAAGACTGGAGTAAAGCATGAGTCTTCTCCTTCTCAGATGCCATATCTCAGTAAATACTAAAAGCCATGAGGAATAAATAGATGATTCTTGTTTATGTTCCCAATATCCTACAATAGAAAGGAGAGAAAAACATCAATGATGATTATTAATTACTATATCATATTTAAACAAAATAATACCAGCAATCATTTCTGAAATATAAAACCAAGTTGTATGAACTGGCATCTCTTACAGGTGATATATAAAATGCCATATAGCCCAAAGATAAAGGATTAGCTTTGTAGGAACAACAATTTATAAAGTAGTACAAGGAAATACAAGGAGAATTTCAGAAAGCCCACTGACTGTGATCTATTGCTTTGAGGTCATCAACTAGTTCTCTCTCAGCTTTATGTACTACATGGTGGTGAACATCCAATGTGTCTATATATTCAACAACTATTTTCCATCCTTCTTCTGATATTGTCCCTTTCCTTTGGGAAAATTGCTTGTAACTATACCTAAATTCCAGTGCTGATCAATTAGAGTTTCTTCTCTCCCTACTAACACTGATTAGTGTGAGGGTTACCCAGGCTGGGCTAGCTCCTCAGTGAGATGGTGAAGAAAGTTCCTCATTAAGTCCATCGGTCCAGTAGCTGAAATATTCAGAGCTGCCTTCTATCCTGAAGCTAACCCTTCACTTCTATCAACCACCCTAGCATTTCCTAGTAAATCCCCTTTTCACTTCTGTTGCCTCTAACTAAAGAACCTTAACTGATATAAAAAGGCAGTCATACTTCTGTGCTAAGTTC
This sequence comes from Arctocebus calabarensis, assembly GCA_963573935.1. Lineage (NCBI taxonomy): Eukaryota > Metazoa > Chordata > Mammalia > Primates > Lorisidae > Arctocebus > Arctocebus calabarensis. The sequence goes on along the minus strand of CAUYON010158382.1, from coordinate 690 downwards.
TTAACTGCCTCAGAATACTGAAATTATTTACCCAGTTAAAGTTATCAAGATTGTGTGATACTTGAAACTTTTTGTTTTATCGTAATGTTTTAATTCTGACACTAAAGAATAACTAAATGATTTATTGAGAATGACTCATTTCCATCCTGCAATAAAAACTATTCATAGCTCATTACATATATTTTAAAATTGAAATACAAATTCAGAGGATATAAAATATATATGGACTATGTAGGAGCTGTATACTAACTGTAAAATGTATAGGCAAGGGGGAAAATATTACGTGTGTATAAAATAGGAAAACAACTTTGAAAAAGAACTCAAGTGGAGGACTTACGCCATCTCATTTTACGTCTTATTATATACAGTGTGTGGTGCTGGTATGGAAAAATAGATCAACAAAACAGAGTAGAGAGTGGGATCAGAAATAGATATATACATATGTGGTCAATTGAGTTTTGACAAAGATGCAAACACAAATCAATGAAGAATATTCAACAAATTGTGTTAGAACAATGGTATATCCACAGAAAAAATAATAAACCTCAATCCATACCTTACTTCTTATACAAATATTATCTCAAAATAGATCACAAACCTAAATATAAAACATAAATTTTAATATTTCTGGAAGAAAACATAAAATATTTTTGTATTCCAGGTTATGCAAAGAGTTCTCTTTTTTTTTGA
>CAUYON010158381.1:0-39004 GCA_963573935.1 Arctocebus calabarensis | reverse complement strand
GATTCATATACATTCAGAAATATTTTGATCATACTGTTACAGATATCCTTCATGGCATTTCCTTGATCACTATATAAAGACATTAATACTCTACCTTTAATAAGTTTCGCCAGTACCCTGCTAAGATGCACCATAGGTAGGTGTGTTCCCACTAATTGCCCTCCCTCTATCCAATGTACTCAGCCCTAATATGAAGCTAATTTATAGCTTTCATATGGAGATTACTGTTTTTAACTTGATAAAAAGCTATCAATCAACTCTCCAACTGTAATGATGCGTGTAATTCCCATGTTAGAAAAGGAGGACAGTCTGCACGTGGATAACTGGTAAGGAAATGATAGCTAACTCCGAGGGCGGGAACCATGACCTTCTGCAAAAGGCAACGTAACAAATACTTAAACGTCGAAAAAGAACTAGATAAAAACTCTTGTATTTTTGCCTAGCTCAGTGTTTGGAGCACTGGAAGGTGTTAGGTTGAGAGTTAAACCCAGGGCGCCATCTCTGACAAACCTCATCGGTGCAAGCTGAGTCAGTTCCATTATTAACCCCACAATATAACTTTAGGAATGAAAGCTAAAAAGTGTTTGGGCTTGACCGGAGTCTCTAGTCTACTAAATGGCTGAAAAAGCATATAAATTTAGATGTGTCTGGCTTTTTAAGCTTCTACTTCTAAACATCATGCTTTGTGACTTTTGGTCTAAGGAAACTGTTTAAAACTTGAGAGTATCATTTCTCAAAATATTTCTGATGAGGTTTGTATGATGAGGCCAATCTTCAGAAAGGACTTTTTAACTCATCATGTATGTAACATATAGTGTTTATATTACTATTTCAAAGAAAAGTAATTATTATAGGGCATGATATCAAATTGCCCTTATTGGCTGAGTTCCTGAGATCAGCTGAAGGACAAGGTGGGAGACCTCTTGAAGCCAGGTGTTCGAGACCAGCCTAGGCAATACAGTGAGACCCTTTTCCCCAGCCAAAAAAAAAAAAAAAATAATAATAATAATGACATTAGCTGGACATGGTAGCATGCGCCATGCCTGTAGTCCCAGTTACTCAGGAGGCTGGGGACAGGAGGAGCACTGGAGCCCAGAAGTTCAAGCTTTCAGTGAGCTGATCATAACATTGAACTTCAGACTGGGCACCCTGTCTCTTAAAAAATAAATGTTGTACTTAGAAAGAATCTGGGCCTTAGGAAGATTTCTTAACATTTCCCTGCTTTACTTTCTTGATAAAAAGGAGATACCAACACCCAAGCCACATTAACCTGTTCTGATAAACAAATCAACTAATGCACGGCCTACATTAGGATGAGTTTCATACATTCTCCTAACAGCAGAGTGACGATCGTAGCTAGTACGAGCTAGACACTAATTCCTGGTGTACGAGATGTGTACCAAACCTAATTCATTGTGTTTTGGAAGATGAAGACATAAGCATTGTATGGAAATACTCAAGGATGGGTTCTGTGAAAGTGGGACAGTGAAATTGGATCAGGAATTATGATTTAAGATTTAGCCACATGGAAAAAAGAAACATGAAATATAAATGTCTTTGTGCAATAGGAGACTACAGATAAAAACTTTGTACTACTTCCCACCAACATCTTCTTACCCCCAACTTGAATATCCTTCAATTGAACACACAGTATATGCACAAGTAATACAGGTGCAAAATGTTTAACAAACTTTAGAGCTGAGGAAACAACTAATCAGAACAGACCAGTCAGAATGAGCTGATCCGAATGAACACTGGCTGCAAAAAACCAGAAGGGGTGAAGCCGTGAGGACCAGCCACACACCAGCCCTCCATGTTTGCTACGCTGGCATTTTTGTTTCACACTAACACTGTGGACCCTATAAAAAGCAGCATTAAAATAATTTTGATGCATTTCTGTTTTATTGACTTAGTTTATAAAGAACAAAATTTATCTTATTTTCTTTTCATTGGTTAAACTAAAGTGTGTCCTCTGAATATACTGTAGTCTTCAAAGGGGGAATAGTTCTTTTTGTTTGTTTGTTTTTTGAGACAGAATCTCACTGTGTCACCCTGGGGAGAAGGCCTGGCATCCCAGCTCGTTGCAAACTCAAACTCTTGGGCTTAAGCGAATATCTTGTCTTAGCCTCCCAAGTAGATGGGATTACAGGCGCCCACCGCAATACCCAGCTATTTTTAGAGATGAGGTCATGCTCTGGCTCAGGCTGGTCTCAAACTCATGAGTTCAGGCAATCCACCTGCCTTGGCCTCCCAAGTGCTGGGAGTACAGACGTGAGCCGCTGTGCCTGTCCTCAACAAGACAAAAGTTTTGACTTCAACATGCTCCCTTGGAATTAGGAAACTTTACCATTCTCAGGACCAGTAGTAAGCAAATTAGAATAGCCATAAGTTCCATTTTTACTCAAGAACTCAGAGGCTTGCATCGGTAGTTTTTTACCAATTCACTGAAAACAGGGCCTGACATCGCTGCAGGACTATATCATCTCAATCCCTACCTACATACAGCACAACGAGCTTTTCTGGATGAGACTCTTACAAAGTCTTGTTTTAAAAGAGAAAATAACTCCCCTCAGTTCATCTGAAAGTAATAACCACAGTAAAATGTTCCCTTTCGTTTAAAATTAAACTCATGTGCATAGAAACTAAATACTGTTGAATTCATGTTTAACAATTGTATGACATTTTAAAATTGAGTCTACAGATTAAGTTCATGTAATACATTAATGTTCTTTATACAACACAGATTTGTTAGTGGTCGTCCCAACAAATATCTGCTCTCCAAATCATCACCTGAAAACGTTGCCATGTCCTGTTCACTACCAACTTCTTTAAAAAAGAACTCTGTAGACATAAATTTTGTAACTGTGACGTCTTTGTATATCATGCCTGCCTTGGATCAAGCCAGATCATCAGAAGGCTAAATATTTGGACCGGATGATAGTGACCCCTTCACACTGATTTTATTTGGTGTAATTGTTTCAGACCCTGGAAGAGAAATATCTCAATGAAACCTATTGTTACATTAACAGTATTCACCACTATGAAGGATTTTTTTTTTGAAGGATTTTTTTTAATGCTCATATTCCTATACATTTTCTGCTTCTTTTGAGAACTAGAAAAGTTCCAATAATTCTTACTACTTAATTTCCTACTGTCTCATCTAACATTGCATCACTTCCTTAAGGCACTTAGATAGGCCACTTTGTAGCATTTGAAGAATAAGGCCAGGTAGAACCCCAAATATACAGAGATACAGACTGGGTTTCTGGGGTAAAAAGTACAAAAGGAATGTTAAAAGCTGGGAATGGAATCAATTGGAAGGGGAATAAAGGAAATGAAGGCAAAGTGACACTGATATTTTCTATTAATTTTCAGCAGCCCTTACGGCTTTTGATATCTATGCCTGGATGACTAACACTGTGTCTCTCCAGAACTCCCAACCACTTTGTTCCGACCCATCCACCTGCGTGACCCACAGGTAATAGGAACATCAAGTACCCAGAAATGTCCTCTGCTTCCACGCACTCACCCTTCCTGCCAGACGCTGAGATCCCTCTGTCCTCTCTAACCTGTAAACGCCACCACAATCCAGCCAGGAAGTGTTAATTAACCCCGCATTGGTTCCAAGTCAGATACATTTTTTATTTCCTTTCCCTCTCCAGGCCAACACTGACTCAGCTCTGAGTCACAACTACCGAGACACCACCGCCCACGGCCTGCCTTTAGTAGCTCTTTTCCCCGTTGGCGGCACCCTCGTGCTTGCCTCTATAATGACACATGTCTGGATTTTTTTCACTTCTCTCTTTTCTCTTTCACTTATAAGATCTTTGAAGGCACAAAGTGTGCATCTCCAAACCAGCACAGTCCCTGTCTCAGAGCAGGTTCAAAAACATTTGCTTAAGGGAAAATGAATGACATGTATTACAATAAATACTATGACAAAAATGTATATTTACATATAAAGTATAAGAGAATTTGTTTTATAGACTGTACATGAATACTTTATCAGACTAATAGAATTTAATAGCTTATTCCACAATTCTATTATGTAACTGTCCTGAAAGCCCTCAATTCCACCTTTACAGGAGTGGACTATTAGGAACAAATAAAATAGGCTCAACTAAAAAATAATGCCTGTGGAAATTGTTGTGCTTGTGTTTGAAACTCATGAAAAGCAGTAAGAACCTGTCATAAACAAAACAAATAAACAACATCGTTTATATAATATTTGGAGGAAAGCATCATAAACGATTCTGTTACACAGTTTGTTGACAGTTTATTTGTTACTGAAGTTGAATGAAAAGGGAATATAACCCACCCTAATTGATTTTCTATATACTGGAAAATACGCTGGAAATATAAAATATACTGGAAATGTGACGTTTCCATGCTTCTAAACGATGTTTGCTAGGTTTTAGAATATTTTAAGTTTATTATTTTTTTGGAGTCTCTGGGTATACATTGAAAATGTCAAGCCTGGAAAACTTCTGATTATAGAAATGAAAATGTCTTATATCATAGTGTCAAAATAATTTTCGCTTCCTTTGAGTGGCAGAGAAAATAATGTGCTAGCAACTAGAACAAATGTTCTAGCCAATGTACATGTACAGACCTCTCCTGTTCCAGTGACCTGGCATAAGAATGGAAATGACCATCACCTGATCTCAGAGTTGGGAAGAATCTCAGGGACTGCTCCTTACAATACAGAAATAGGCCCTCATATTAAACACTAAATATGCCAAGTTTCAGAGGAAAACTCCACTCTGCAAAGTGAAAATCTAGGTTTTTTTTCCTGACATACCATGTTGCCTTTTTACACTTATTGTGGCTACTAGAAAGCCCACTACTTGTAAAATAACAAAATACTCCCTAGTCAGATCATACTACGGTCAACTGTCTGCTAACCATCCTGAGAAAAGTGACACTTACAGAAGATCGTTTGAAGGTTACACAGTCCACCCACTTCTCTAAATACGCTAAAGTCTTGGCTTGGATTAAATTGTACCATGAGAAAGCTATATACTTGGCCCATGTTAGCTTAGCTCCTTGAAGAACTGCTTTCACTGAGTTGTGTGTTAATGTAATGCTTTCATTATTGGAGGGGACTACAAAAACATCAATATGAAATTCATTACTGCATTTATTGGGGAAATTTTGGCATTACTTGCTACAGAACCTGGCTTTCCTAGATATAAAACCCACAAAATATTTTGGTTTTGGTCAACGAGATTTCAGTGTAAGGTCTCAGGAAAGGTTTTCTCTGAGAATTGCATATGTCCAACTTATTAGCCAATGCAAAGTAATTCTGCTATCCCCCAATGTGTTACTTGGGTCATCAAGAAGCTTGGAATTTGAAACACAAGTATTACAGCCATGGACTGTAGCTAATGCACTGGCCCTAAGGTGGACATACTTGGTTTTATTTTCCTTCATCCTTATTCCCCATTTTTATTTATATTTTATTTAATGATAATTTAAGTGCATGAATTTTTTTGATAAACTGCCTAAAATTCTTTTGGAACAAGGCAGAATGTTAAAAATGTAAATGAATAAATAAATATACTAGAAAAGTGATGTTTCCCATGAAAATAGTATGACTCATAAAACAATGGCACATGGCTTGGCTCCTGTGGCTCAGCGGGCTAAGGCGCCAGCCACATACACCTGAGCTGGCGGGTTCAAATCCAGCCCGGGCCCGCCAAAAACAATGACGGCTGCAACCAAAAAAATGGCCGGGCATTGTGGTGGGAGACTGTAGTCCCAGCTAATTGGGAGGCAGAGGCAAGAGACTCGCTTGAGCCCAGGAATTGGAGGTTGCTGTGAGCTGTGATGCCACAGCACTCTATCCAGGGTGACAACTTGAGGCACTGTCTCAAAAAAATAAATAAATAAATAAAATAAAACAATGGCACATTCTATAACATTTTGGATATTATGATTATTCCTGTGTTTTAAGTAACTTATTATGTAGTGTTTTTTATGCTTGCTGTAGCCAGTTTAAATTCACTGATTCAGACTTAAAAATAAAAACAATCTCACGGAATTAAAGAAAATATATATATTTTTTATTTAGCTCAATAATCTTTGAGCCAGATGCTGTGATAGGTAACAGCAGGTAGAAAGATGAATAAGGAAAATGATTACCCTTCAGAGCTTGTTAACCTAGTGGTAGAAAAAGATTAATTTACAAAAAAATCCTCCTATAATATAATGAGATGATGTAAAAGACATCTGTGCCAAGAGATATGGAAACACAACTTCAGGGCAGCAATTACGTTAGTGTAGAAAGTTTTGAGACTAAGTAAAATTAGATAGTTTGAGGAAAAAGTAACAGTTTGTAAGTTAAGGCAAGAAGATAAGATATTATTTCAAGGGGGGGCTGCAGGGCTAATGTCAATCGGTCGTGAAAAGACATGGTGTTTAGGGAAATTACTGTGGCCTGTAATGGTTAGAGGAAAAATTTGACCAGGAACTTCGGGTGTATCCTCAGTCTTGGGTTCACCACTTACTGGATGTGCAATCTTGACCTAACTTTACTTGAATAATCCTCATTTCTAACATAAACATATAGCCAGACACCAAAAGTAAAGGCATAGTAAATAACAACAACAACAACAAAAACTTCCTTATTATTCATCATGCAAACAAGCACATGAGAAAACCATATACTTGGATGACATCAGGCTAGATTTTTGAAGAAGTGCCTTTAATAATTCATTAAAGAACTGAAGAGTTAATGATCCAATCCATGTTTTAGAAAGATAACCCTTGTAGTAACATTAGAGGAAGACACAATTATGGATAGAGAGAAGTAAACAAACTAAAAATAATGACTGAAAGTGAAGACATACTCCAAGTCACGTAAGAAGAAACATGGACAGGATTTTATGACTAATTAGGTGTCAACAGATACTTCCAAGTTGTCATCATGTAAAATGAGGTTGTGTCATTAGCTGAGTTTTCAATTCCTAGGCATGGGTAGCAGAGAGATATAAACTCCATACAGAGCCTGTGTTTTTTCGGTTGTTCCTTTCATTCTTTTTAAAAAATAAAAGATATGTAGAGATTGAGATGTCATATTCAGGTAGAAATGTATAGGGAAGAGGTTGGATGTATGATGCTGAAACTTAAAGATGTGAGGTCTAGTTACAGACAACAACCCTAGAAAGTACAATACTGGCATGGGCTGTAGATTTTGATTAGGTGATTCCTCTTTAATTCATATCACATTTATGGGTCACCTAACATCACCTTCTTACATTGTGCAAAGAGCAAGTGACTTGTTAAAATAAGCGTGGTTATTGTTTCACTGTCAGCAAAGGAGTCCAGACAAAAATATGCAATTACAAACCACAATAAGGGCACTAATGCAAAAGAGCAGGTACGTGCATTATGGTCACTTATGATGGGAACCTATTCATTTCTGCAGAGGGGGCAAGATTCAGAAGTTTCCTGGAGAATTTCGATTTGCTCTGAGGATGAATAGCGATTATCTGGCTGTGAGGGATAAGTGGGGAGGCAGCATGCTCAGTGCTACACATATTTCTGCAAACATTGTCAGTAAAACCCTTACAGTGAGAATCACACAGCGAATGAATAGTAAAAACAAAAACAGCATAAATGAAAGCCAAATTGACTGTTTGGGGGATAAACAAGAACAGATGCCAGAGAGGCTGGGTCCACCATGAACTCTAGCAGAGAATCTCAAAGCATGGAATGAATAGTGGCAGCTGCCAGGATGTGCGGGAAGAAAGCTAATATTCTGAGGCTTGTTTTTAGGAGGAAAAGAACAGAAAAAGTTTCAGAGTTGAGCCTGAGAGTTCTGGAGATTAATAGTAGGAAGGCAGGATGGAGATGCATTGATTAAAAATGAAAAATTATTAATGTGTCTTAAAATGTGGAGGTTATTGATGCCCCTTAGTACAAGACAGTAAGTGGAAAGGAAGCCAGATAATAGTAGGTTAAGAACTGAATTGAAAGTGATAACATTGTAAGCAAAGCTTTAAGAAGCTTGAACAGAGAAAAGAGGGTAGAATTTAAGAATGGGCAAAGGCAGTTACATATGATCTAGAAAGAGTTTAATTTTGCCTTGCGCTAAAATTAAGTATGTTAACCATCTTCATAACCAACAAAGAACAAAGTAGTTGGAAATTATTTTTAAATGACTTTGAAAAAAATAAAAGAAGTAATAACTAATAAAAAAATTTGAGAAAGCATCAAGTAGCAAAGAGGTCAAAAGCTGAGCTGGCAAGGATGGAAGAAAAAGTAGCCAATGTACTCACCCTATTATGAGATTAATTTATAGCTTTCATATGAAGGCTATAACCCAATTATAGCACAAGAATATAGGCTGGGAAGGGGAGGGGAGAGGGGAGGATGGGCAGAGAGAGGGTAACTGGTGGGACCACACCTATGGTGCATCTTAGAAGGGTACAGATGAAACTTACTAAATGCAGAATATAAATGTCTAAACACAAAAACTGAGAAAATGACATGATGATGAAAATATTTCAGATTGTATATGAAGCCAGCACATTGTACCCCATGATTGCATTAATGTACGCAGCTATGATTTCATAAAAAAGAAAAAAAAAGCTAAGTTGGAAAAACTTGAGTCATAAGAAGAGGAATACTGGGTATGGAGGAAAGCACCAAAGGAGCCTCATGTTGCAGAAAGTGATACTTTTTATATAAGGAAGGGCATAACAATTTGAGGCTACAACATTCAATCCAGCACTGCATTTACAGAGTAATGCTTTTCGCCCAATTTCACAACTAAGGCATAGCTGTGTGAAGTCTTACCTGTGATCACAGAGCAAAGAAGGCTTTGTCCTCTTACACAGAGCTCAAAAGTAGCTTGAATATAAATGAGTGGATTCATTCATTCATTTGCAAAAACTAACTTTAAATACCATTAAGTACTATCTACATGTTAACTGTAGGTTGTGAAATCCACATGAAAATATATTAAAACCATTTCTTTTTTTTTTGTCAAACATACAACATTGTTGTGTAACTCTGAGCAATTATTGTTATGAGGCACATTAATACTTGCTAGTTTTCAAATTTTTATGAACTTTTCACATGCTCTTTGGATTGAAAGATAATTGAACCGTCTTTACTCTTATTTACTAATGTCAAAAGCAAAGCATTTCCTCCAGGATGGTTAGTCGGAAAGGATACTAAAATGACCTGTGGACAAAGCATTTGTATTTCCAGAACATTATTATTTTCTACGTAAAATTTAAATCTAAGAAATACTAACGCAGAAGTAGACCATGCTGAAATATCCTTTAGGTAGATAGGCTACTTTGAGACACCGTACTTGATTCCCTTCTGTTCCAAGAACATTTTAGTTTTTATTTGAAAGGTAGCTTCATGAAACACTTCCAAAATTCATTTAAATTATGAAATTGGGTGTAGTATCCATTGATAAATTCACAATTATAAAGTTCTAAAAACATTTCCATGAAGGCAAAGAAGTCCTCTCATTGGCACCACATTTCAGATGTAAGACTAAGAACTCATTTATTCTTCCATTGAACAAACATTCCTGAAATGCCTTGTAAGTAAGTGCCGGGCATTGCAATGGGAAGCACAAGCCACAGGCCTGGTGCAAGGTTCTCTGCAACTAAACCACAAGAGCTAAGATAACATAATGATCTCAACTGCTGTCATAAAAATTAGGTTGAAACACGGTGGATTCAACATAGAATTAGCTTGGCTACATTGGATTCAAGATATGGGTAGATTTAAATCCAGTGTTCATCCACAGTAGGTTATTGCTTTTAGAACACTTTACCAAGAATTTATGTTTTGCAATTAAAGGTACTTCCACTTCCAAGTACAAGGATTGGGGCAGTACGCTATTTGATATGCCAAATTACTATGTCAATTTTATTGGCACTCACTGACATTAATAATAATATATCAATAAATGCGTATATGGGATTTATACCCCTGGATGTTTAACATATCTTTTGTGACATACTTACAAAGAACTAAGTAATATTTTATCTTCAAAAAATATTAGTATAAAAGTGCATGGGCAAGCAAAGTAGCTAAAAGAAAGTAATTGTATAGATACAATTAAAAAACAGTCTACTGGTGGTGCCTGTGGCTTGAAGGAGTAGGGTGCTGGCCCGGAGGTGGCAGGTTCAAACCCAGTCCTTGCCAAAAATTGCAAAAAATAAAATTAAATTAAACAAATAAAGCAAAATAAAAAAAAAAGTTTAAAAAAACAGTCTATTATGTGTGCAACAAAAACATAAATCAACATTAAAATGTAATCGAAACTCTGTAAATTAAGCATAGAAAAATAATCAGATTTCTAAAAAAACATTTATTCATTGGCTTTGTTAGTAGAGAAAACAGGACTTATAAAATGAAATAAAGCTTCAGCCTTTTTAAAACTTCAATCATTTACAAAATTAAGGAAAAGGAGCCAGAGTTTTGAAGTATAACATTCATTTCCTGTGTGTTTAAAGTGAAATATGATCATAAAAATGAAAAATAAATCATATTTAAGAAAAAGAAATCTAATCAGCAAGTATGTTATTGAAAATATAATGGAAGAAGCATTTTAAGTGGATGTAGTATTAGAAGAAATCCTCCAAATGTAACTTTTTACTATCACCAAGAATGTTTCATATATCCTTAGGGTATGTCCAAAGCATCTTCTTAAGGCAAGTAGATAATAAACTATAGAATGTAAAAGTAAACAGCTGTTGTAACAATGCCACGAAACTCCACAATCTTCAGGACTGAAAGCCTAAAAACGGACACCATTAATCTCAAAAAACATCAATCCTTAAAACTGTTGCTTATATTTTCCTTTTGGACTGTATGAGCAATGTAAAATTCCTAAATATCTCAACACTGACATATTTATTCCACAAAACACTACAGAGATAAAGATGGCACCTGAGCTTTTATAATTAAGCCACAGAGAAGGGGACAGGTGAAGAGTGCTCGGCCTGTTGACAGAGCCTAGAATCCTGCACACGCAATGCTAACGCCCACTTCCTCCTCAATCTCTTTATACTAATGCAGTGTGGTGTTAAAGAACATGAACTTAGATTTGGCTTCAAGTATATTCACTAACCAGTTGAATGCATGTGTCCAAGTGAATTTCCTAAGCTTAAGCCTCTTCATCAGTTAAAAATGAGAATTTAGAAGAGACTTTGGCTGTAAGGATGCTATAAAGATGAGGTAAGAGCGTCTATGGTGGAAACATGCACAGTGCCTGACACATAGATCACAACAGATGCTGGAGAGGGGTTTTTAACAGAAGTGTTACTACCATACGCACTCCTAAAGGACTTCAGGCAAGAACACTTTAAATCAGTATGATTTGAATTCACAGCTCAGTGAGTAGGGCGCCGACTCCATATACCGAGGGCTGCGGGTTCAAACCCGGCCCCGGCTGAACTGCATCAAAAATTAGCCGGGCACTGTGGCGGGCACCTGTAGTCCCAGCTACTTGGGAGGCTGAGGCAAGAGAATCGCTTGAGCCCAAGAGCTGGAGGTTGCTGTGAGCTGTGATGCCACAGCATTCCACCGAGTGCGAAAGAGTGAAACTCTGTCTCCAGAAAAAAAAAAAAAATGAATTCATATGTATTAATACATATATGAACGTGCTTAATGTCAGTTATAGAAACATCTGTTACAAGTTGATTTTATTAGGACATCCTTTTAATTGTAATAAGGAAATTCCATCTTACCTTGTCATTTACTACACTCTTCCCATCCCAAGCCCATCCTCTTTTGGTGAAGTAATTTACAGTTGCAAATTCAATTAGGGCGGAGAACACAAAAGCATAGCACACAGCAATGAACCAGTCCATGGCAGTCGCGTAAGCCACTTTGGGGAGAGAGTTCCGAGCACTGATGCTTAGAGTGGTCATTGTGAGAACAGTTGTTACTCCTAAAAAAGAGAAGATTGGAACTTCATAAAAACATCAGTAAGTATTAGCAGGGCAGCAAGTGCTGCTCCCCACCCCAAATGCTGACTTCAGTATCACTTTTATTGACTAAAAATCAAAACAAACCAAATGCTTTTATTCTGTTTTATGGCTGAGTAGTATTCCACGGTCATATGTTATATGTCAATATGTCACCTTATTTTCTTTAGTCACTCATCTTTTAGGTTGATTCCATATTTCTGCTATTGTGAATTATGTGGCAGTAAACATACAAGTGCAGGTGTCTTTTTAATAAAGTGACTTCTCTTCCTTTGAATAGATACCCAGTAAGGGGATTCCTGGATCAAAGGGTATATCTACCACTAGTTCCTTGAGAAATCTTCATACTTTTCCCATAGCAGTCATACTCATCTGTATTCCCATCAATAGTGTGTAAACTTTCCTGTTTTAACACATCCTCGCCAGCATATATTGTTTTTTTTGATGGTATAACAATGGTGACTCGTTTGTCTAAGAGTTTCGGTCACTCATTTGGCGATTGTTTGTTGGTTTGTTTATTTTTGCTGTAGATCCGAAGAATTTTATTGTTAAAATGACGTGTCTTTTGCAGCAACATGGATGGAACTGGAGTCATTATTTCATTAATATTAAATAACTTAGATACTTAAATATTGCATATTCTCACTTACAAGTGGGAGTTAAATAATGGGTGTACATGGACAAAAAGAGTGGAATAACAAACGTGGAAGACTCAGCATGGTGGGAGGGCAGGAAGGGTCTGGAATGAGAAGTTACCTAAAGGGTACCACACGCACTCATGGGGTGACGGTTAAACTGAAAGATATTGCAGTGATACTTCTTGGAGTCACTACTGTGCAATATGCCAGGGGTCTGAAAAGAATGTAAATACGTTTTAAGAGATCTTATTCGAAGTAAAATTAATCATCCCCCAAAAGTTTGTGAATTGCAGGTGAAATGGATTTCTGTAACATGTCAAGGTACAGTTGACCAGTCATGGAATCCTCAATTCAACTTTGAAAAGCAATACACAGATAACATTGCCTAAAATGTGAATACAGTTTTTTGGCACCATCTGTCTTCATGTAACTAATCTACACATGTGCCTTGTAAATCTACACAAATAAAAAACAAAACAAAACCACAGATGCTTGATGTCATGTTCTGATTTCAGCAGACCATCAACAAAGAGGTGACAAGTGACAAAGGGCGACTTAAGGGTGGACAGAATGTGTGAGGCTGCGGTGGGTAGAGAAGGATTTCTCGTACAAGGAGTAGGAGATAATGAAGAGAAAGCTTACTATCTCCCAGAGAAAAAGGGAGAGAGAGAAGGAAAGGGGGAGATGATGCAGCACCCCAAAAGAAGAAGCAGGAAATGCCAGCCCTGAGCTGCAGAGGCTGGGGACTCTTAGAGCACATAATTAAAAAAAAAAAAAAATCAGAGCAAATAAAAAGTCCTGGAAGACACCGAAAAGTGAATTATCTGAAATGGTTATTATACTTCTTCAAGTAATGAGTCTGAAAATACCTTCAATTTTTATTTTTGTTCTGTACTAGTCATTTTTCCTTTTCTTAAATATTGTTCTGCTTAAACCAAAAACAAACAAACAAAAAAACCCTGGAGATACTGAAATAGAATTACCTAGGAGGAAAAGCGGGCACTTTAAATTGACCCATTACTAATTAACATTAATTCAAAAAAATCCTAGAAAAGGTTCACATTAACTCGTTCAACATTTGTTTGAATCACGGTAAGTGGAGGGTCAATCATTCCTACTAGTGATTGCGATGAATTGTGTTATTAAAAGACTATTCGTTCAAGTCTGACTACTGCGGGTGGAGCCCCCTGCAATCTGTTGAAAAGAAGTGGTGCCAGTGAGCAAACTTCTGTCTCCAGTTGCAAGGGGGATGCTTTCAATTTTTTCCATTCAGTGTGGGTCTGTCATGTATGGCCTTGACACTTTTGAAGTATCCCCCATCTATGTCTGTCTTATTAAGTGTTGTTATCATAAAGGGGTGCTGAATTTTGTCAAATGTTTTTCTTTTTTTTTTTTGTTTGCCTCTATTTATAGGACCCTATGGTCTTTGTTTTTGCTTCTTGTTGGAAGTGAATTACATATATAGATCAGCATACGTGGCTCCATCCCTGCCTTTGTAGGATGAATTATTCACAGTGAATTATTATTATTATCATTATTTTGGATGTTCACAGTGAATTATTATTATTATTTTGGATGTGCAGCTGAATTTGACGGTGTTTTCTTTTTGTTGTTGTTGTCATGTCCGTTCCTGGCTTTGGTATCAATGTGACCTTGGCTTCAGAGGAAGAGTCAAGGAGGATTCCTTCCTTTTCAAACTTATGGAATATTTTTCACAGTATAAGTATCAGTTCTTTGCAGGTTTGGTCAAATTCGGGTGTGAAACCATCTGGTTTAGGACTTTTTATTTGTTAGAAGTTTTTTTTAATTGCTGCTTCCGTTTCGGTGCTTGATAATAGTCTGTTTGGCAGTTCTATTTATTCCTGATTGAGACGAGGAAGCTTGTGTATTTCCAAGAATTTGTCCATTTCTTCCACGTTTTCAAGTATGTGTGAGTACAGATTTTTTACAGTAGTCAGAGATATTTTGTATTTCCATGATTTCAGTGGTGATTTCTCCTTTATCACTTTTCATTCAGCTTATTAGAGTCCTTTCTTTTTGGTTTCTGGCTAATCTAGCAAGAGGCCTGTCAATTTTTTATCTTTTCAGAGATTCAACGTTTTGTGCCCTTTAGCTTCTGTGTAATTCTTTTGTTACCAATTTCATTGCCACGCACTCTCTTCCATTAAGAACTCAAAAGTGTGTTAGGCACCTACTTTGATTAATTGTATTACTTCTTGTTTGAGATTTAATAAACTAAACTTTTGATCCAAAATAAGACATTTCAGATTTAATGACCTAAATAATTTGTTGAATGTTTTTATCACAAAGAATGCTGGATATTATTAAATGTTTTTCTGTTCTTTGAGAAGATTGTTTCAGACCCCGCCTCCATTTTCTATAAACATGTGTATTAAATCTGTTGATTTTTTTAATATGTTGCAACCACTTGAATTTCTGAAATAAATCATGTCATGATATGTAAACCTCTGAGGATGTGTTTCAATTCTTTAGTATTTTGCTGAGGACATTTACATTTGTATTCATAAGGAATATTGATTTTTTTCCCCTTAATATTTGTGCAATTTTGGTATCTTGGTAATATAGCCTCGTAGAATAAATACATCAAGAAGTGTTTCCTCCTCATCTGTGTTTTGGAATGGTTTGAGAATTGGTATGAATTCTTTAAAATGTTTGCTAGAATTCACTAATGAAGCTACTTGGCCTTAAGCTTTTCTTGATTTGAAATTTTCTAATTACTAACTTCATAGCTTTACCTGTTATAGGTCTATATATGATCCTAAGTCAGTTTTGGCAAATTTACTCTAGGAATTGGCTCATATCTAGGTTGTAAACATTTTTTGCATACAGCTATTCATATAGCTCTGCTATAATTCTTTTTTTTTAACTTTTTTTCTTTTTTACAACTTTTAAGGGCAATGGTAATGCCAATTTTTTAGAATTTTAGAATGATTTTAGGAATTTAAGTTTTCTTTTCTTTTTTTTTAGTCATCCTGGGTAAACACAAACAAATTATCTTGATCTTTTCAAAACTCATTTATGATTGTGTGTTTTGATTTTTTTCTATTGTCATTTCTTTTCATTATTCTTTTATGTCTGCTATAATACTTATTACTTTTTTCTTCCTTGAGTTGGATTTAGGCTGCCCTCATTTCTTATAATCCAGAAGCTTTTTAAGGAGGGAGTTTAGGTTATTGATTCAAGATGTTTTGTCTTTTTTAGAAAATGTAGAGATTCAAAATTTTCAAGCCGTTTAAGAGATACAAGCTTCTCTCTAAGAACTGCTTGGGTTGTATTCCATAAGTTACGGCATGTTGTGTCTCTGTTTTCATGTATCTTACATCTAATATTTCTTATGATATCTTTTTTGAGTCAGTGGTTAATTAGAAGTTTCTTGCTTAATTTCTATGTATTTGTAGATTTTCCAGATTTTCTTCTCCTATGGATTTTAATTTTATTCCATTATGGTCTGAGAATATAATTCATAATATTTCATTCTTTAAATTTATTAGGACTTTTTTTATGGCTTGGTACCTTATCTTCCTGAAGAATATTCCATGTACACTTGAAAAATATGTGCATTCTTCTTTAGGCAGGTAGAGTATATTAGAACTAGTTGACTAATATTCTGCACAAGTCTTCTATTTTCTTGCAGATGTGTGGTCTAGTTCTATTATTAAGAGTGGGACACTGAACTGCCACTGATATTCTTTTTTTTGTAGAGACAGAGTCTCACTCTATGGCCCACGGTAGAGTGCCATGGTGTCACAGCTCTCAGCAACTTCCAGCTCCGGGGCTTAGGCGAGTCTCTTGCCTCAGCCTCCCAAGTAGCTGGGACCACAAGTGGCCGCCACAACGCCCGGCTATTTTTTTGTCTTGCAGTTCAGCCGAGGCTGGGTGTGAACCCGCCACCCTGAGTATATGGGGCCGGCGCCCTACACACTGAGCCACAGGTGCCGTCCACTGATATTCTTTGACTGTGACTTTCTCCCTTCATATTTTTCAGTCAGGGTTTCATATATGTTAAGAATCTTTTGTTATATATATGTTTACAATTGTTACATATTTTTGGTAGATTGACTCTTTTATCACTATATAATGTCCTCTGTCTCCTATAACATTTACTGTTTAAAATTTGTTTCTATCTGTTAAAAGTATAGCCAATTTAGCTTTCATTGGCTAAATTATGTTTATACAGAATTATGTTTTCCATCATTTTACTTGCACGTTATCTGTGTTTTTAACTCTAAAGTGAATTTCTTTCTTTTTTTTTTTTTTTTTTAATTTTTTTGTTAGGTGATTCCCTTGTCTCAGCCTCCCGAGTAACTGGGATTACAGGCGCCTGCCACAACACCTGGCTATTTTTTTTGTTGCAGTTCGGCCAGGGCTGGGTTTGAACCTGCCACCCTTGGTATATGGGGCCGGTGCCCTACTCACTGAGCCACAGGCACTGCCCTAAAGTGAATTTCTTATAGCAGCATATACTTGGGTCATGTTTGGGGGGAAGAAGAGGTGTTTTATCCATTCTGACAATCTTTGCATTTTAACTGATGAGTTTAACTCATTCAGGTATTGTGTAAAAATCACTCATAAGAGAGGACAAACTTACACCATTTTGTTAATTCTTTTTTATATGTCATATATTTTTGTTTCTTAATTCTTCCATTACGTTCTTCTTTTGTGTTAAATAGATATTTTATGGTGTACCCCTTTAATTACTTTGTTTCTTGCTATATATTTTAGAGCTATTTCCTTAATGTTTACCTTGTGCATTAAAATTTATAACAATCTACTTTGGTTTAACAGTGACTATCAATAGTATACAAAAATATTTATATTTTATAGCTCCATCGCTCCTACATGATGTTGTTCTATCACAAATTATTTCTTTATATAGCACATGTCCATTAATATAAATGTGTCATTTTTGCTTTATGAAGTTGTCTTTCTAATCAGATAGAAAAAAAGGATTTTAAAACAAAAAAAATGTACATTAAAGTATTATTTAAATAAAGTTACCTTTCAGATTATGCTTTATCCTTCCTATGGACTTATAATCCAGAAGTCTTTCATTCAGACTGAGAGCACTTTGGTATTTCTTGTAAGGCAGTTCTGCTGAAGGCAGAACTTACTAGCATTTCTCTATCTGGAAATATTTAATGTTTTCTTAAATTTGAAAGAATAGTTTTGATGAATATAAAATTCTTGGTTGAAACTTTTTTTCTTTCAACACTTTACATTTGACGTCCTCTGACCTCTGGTCTCCCTGGTTTTCAAGAATTTGTTAGGTGCTGATCATTCTGGAGATCTTTCACATGAGATGTCCCTTTTCTCCAAACATTTGCTGGTTTTAGGACTCTCTGTCTTTGGTTTTCCACAGTTTGAATGTTATGTGTCTAGTTGTGATTCCCTAGTGTTTATATAACTTCTAGCACATTTAGGTTTTGGATGTGTTTAGCTGATGTTTTTCACTAAATTTGAAAATTTTGACCTTGATCTCTCCTAACATTCTTCTTTACTTTTCTCTCTTTCCTCCTTTCTGTGATTGCAGTTATGCACGTGCAAATTTGCTTCATGATGAACAACAGGTCTCTTTGATCTCTTATCTTCTTTTTCTTTCTGTTTTTATATTCAATAAACTTAATTGATTTATCTGTGAGTTCATGGATTCTGTCTTCTGACTTTGAATTATCTGATGAGCCTTGCTAGTAAATTTTTCATTTCAATTATGGTACTTTGACTTGAATTTCTAATTGCTTCTTTTTATATATATAGAGAGAGTTTCTACCTCTTTATTCAGTAGTTTCCAACCTTTTTAGCACCAGGGACTAGCTTCATAAAGACAATGTCCCCCTGGACCAGGGCAGCAGTGGGCGTTTGACAGGAGGCAGGGCTCCAGCAGGGATGTAAGTGCTGTAGAGCGGCTGTGAACGTAGATGTATCTTCCCTAGTCTGCCCGTCACTCACCTGCTGCTGCGAGGTCCAGTTCCTAATAGGCCACAGACTGGTTACTGGTCCATGGTCTGAGGGTTGGAGACCACAGGCTTTATTGACAGTCTTTCTTGGTGAAACATTATTATGATTTTCTTTTATTCTTTGGACATAGTATCCTTTAGCTCTTTCCTCCCCCTGTTTTGAGACAGAGTTTTGTCTATACTAGAGTACAGTGGCATCATCATAGCTCACGGAAACTTCAAACTCCTGGGCTCAAGGAAACCTCCCACCTCAGCCTCCTGATTAGCTTTGACTTTAGATGTATATCACCATGTCCAACTGATCTTTTAAATTCTTTTTTTTTGTAGAATTAGGGGCAATTATGTTGCTCAGGCTGATCTCAAACTCCTGATCTCAAGTGAGTCTCCCTCCTTCGCCTCCCAAAGTGCTAGAAATTCAGGCACAAGCCACTGTGCTTGGCCTCTGTTAGCTCTTTTGTCATATATCTAATATAGATTATTTGACATCTTTTCTAGTAATTCCAATGCCTGGCCTTCCTTAGCAATGATTTCCAGGGAATTATTTTCTCTGCTGTAAATGGGGTATGCTTTTTTTCTTTGCATGTATCATATTTGTTGTTGAAAGCTGGTCGTTATGCATATCGTAATGTAGCAACTATGGAAATAAAATTCTCACCCAGGGTTTGTTGTCATCACCGATGTTCTTGTTTATAGTGACTTTTGTTAATTAATTATATAAACTCTGTATTACTTTGACTAAGTTTGAGGCCGTCAAAATCTCTGTTTTGTTACTTTAGTGGTCATCTAATGATTTGCAAACCATCCATCTGATAAGAAATTAATATACGAAATATATAAGGAACTTGAACAATTCCACAAAAAGAAATCAAATAATCTACTTAAAAATGGGCAAGGGCTCTAAGAAGAAATTTCTCAAGAGAAGACACATGACAGATACATGAAAAAATGCTCAACATCCTTACGCTTTGGGGGATGCAAACTGAAACCACAACAAGATATCACCACATACATGTTAGCACAGCTATCACCAACAGAGTAAAAAATATTGGCAACTGCTGACAAAGATAAAGTGAAAAAGGAACTCTTGTACATTGTTGGTGGGAAGTTAATTAGTAGAGACACTATGGAAAACACTATGGGAATGTTTCAAAAAACTAAAAATAGAATTACCATATATTCCATATTATCATAATAGAATTACCAAGTACCAAGATATACCTATCTTACTTTTGGGTATCCAAAAGATTTGGAATTAGTTATGTCAAAGAACACATCTGTAGGCCTATGTGCATTGTAGCAGTATTCGCAATAAGCAAGATATAAAAATCAACATTAGTGTTTATCAAAGGGTGAAAGGATAAAGGATACACAACAAAATTATTTATTCCTCAAAAAGGAAGAAATTCTGTTATTTGTGACAACATGGATAGAGTTGGAGAATATTAAGCTAAGTGAGATGTGCCACACATAGAAAACAAGTTCATACACTGCGTGTTCTCACTCACACGTGGAATCTAAACCAACTGGACTCATAGCAGGAGAAAGAACCGTAGTCACCAGACACTGGAGTAGGAGATGACAGTTATAGGAGAAATAAGATTTTCTTTTCAAGGTCAGTTGCACAATATAGTGAAGATACCTGACAAAGTGAATTCTGTACATTTCTGTATTACTACCAAGATAAACTTCTAATATTTTTATTACAAATTGCTAAATATTAGAGGTGAAACATATGTCAATTACCTTCATTTAATTTTTCTATATTATATTTAAAATAATAACAACACTTTGTACTCCAGACACACAACTATAATTTGTCACTATATAATTAAATAAAGAAAATACATAGGTAAATCATTTGCAAGATTCTTCACATGCAAACTGCTTGTAAAAGCAAGAGTAGCAAAGTGGCATATTTATACATAGGGAAATAGTTTGAAAAACTGCTGACTCCACATTGTGAACACCACGCCAATATTACAAAGAATAAAGTGGAGGTCTGTGTTGCCCTCAAGTATGTCTCTGGCACATTTTGCTTAAAAAAATTGCAACTGCAGGTTAGAGTCTTTGTGATGTGGGCCATTCTCACTGGGTTAGGTGATATCTCGGGATGGTTTTGATTTGCATTAAGCTGCAGATGCTGGCATGCATGAGGCAAGAAGGGAACACTTTTCCACTGCTGCTGGGACTGAAAAATAATACAACCTTTTTGGAAGGAAGTATGGAGAATCCTCAAAGAACTCAAATTAGATCACCTGTTTGATCCTACAATCCCATTACTAGGCATCTACCCAGAAGAAAAATAAATCCTTTTATCATAAGGATATTTGCACTAGAAAACTTATTGCAGCTCAATTTATAATCACCAAATTGTGGAAACAACCTAAATGCTCACCAGGAATGGATTAACGAGCTGTGGTACATGTAAACCGTGGAATACTATTCAGCTATTAAAAGACATGGAGACTTTACATCTTTTGTATTAACCTGGATGGAGGTGGAACACATTCTCCTTAGTAAAGCATTACAAGAGTGGAGAAGCAAGAACCCAATGTGCTCAATTCTAATACGAAGACAGTAGATGAGCTGATACAAGTTGGGAGGGGGTAGGGGAATGAGGGAGCAGGGAGGGGGAGGTGGAAGGGGCTGGGGAGTCAGTGTATGGCTTACCTCTTGGGAGCAGGACACAATTACAAGAGGGAATTTACTTAACAAATGCACTCAGTTTAACCCAATTATTTGTACCCTCAATAACAATTTTTTTAAATTAAAAAAAAATTCATAATAACAATTTTAGTGAAAGCATATGCATTGGAATTTATATATTTAAATTGGCATATATACCTGTATAAACTCAATTAAAAAATTAAAAAAAAAACATCTACAGTTTAACACTTTGAGGGTGAACGTAGTACCTGAATTGAATAGATAAAACAGGAGGTGGACTTGTGGCTGATTTTTTGTTTCAATTTTTAGGCATTTTAAAATCAAATACAAGAAAGAAAATTAAAGTGTAAATCCAGTAAGGATATAATTTAAGATAGTACAATTAGGTACTTGTACAGATTAATATTAAAGGTATTTTATTACATTTTCTGTTTATTTTCTTTCCAAATGTTAAGCTGCTTTGCTTTAGTGATAAGAAAAAATATATATATATGCATATATATAATATTTCTGATTTAAGGGAGGGATATTTGATGGCATTTATCATTTCTAATTCAAGTGTGATTTCTCAGCATATGTGAAACATGCATTAATATTAATTTTTTAAAATTAAAAACATCTACAATAAAATGCAAGTTCAAATAGAATTCTGTTTCTAACTCTAACCTGCTAGTTTAAAATTAGATTTAGGTTTATCCATTCAAGCCACTAAAACAGTGGTTCTCAACCTGTGGGTCACAACCCCTTTGTAGCAATGAAAACGCATCCTGCATATCAGATATTTACATTCCGATTCCTAACAGTAGCAAAATTACAGTTATGAAGTAGCAATGAAAATAATTTTATAGTTGGGGGTCACCACAACATGGGGAACTGTATTAAAGGGTCGAGGCCTTAGGAGGCATTAGGAAGGTTGAGAAGAACTACAATAAAACATAGCAATTTTTTTTTTTTTTTTTTTTTTTGCAGTTTTGGCCAAGGCTGGGCTTGAACCCGCCACTCCCTACTCCTTGAGCCACAGGCACCACCACCCCATTATAGCAATTTCAACGTGAATCTATTATGAGGCTATTTTTCACCATATTCAAACCTTTCTTACATCTAAATTTTATTTTCTTTCATCGTATTTTGGAAATTTGACAGGAGCACTGGTCTGTTACCTTTGTCTGTAGATCTCTTCCTACTTCCTTCTCTTTTATCTTTTCCTGGGAAGAATACGACTCTCAGATGCCAGTTTGTCTATCGGTTCAGTCCAGTCTCATCCCTCTACACTGGGGGTGGAGAGAGCCTGGCACTAAATAAAGAGGTCACGTACTTACCCAGGAAGCTCAAACGGCTTCCACACGCCTGGCTTCCAACAAGGGCCGTTTTCTACTCTAGTCGGGGGCACTCTTTAAAAATGAAAGTTCCCTTAACATTCCTTTACCAGACAGCGGCCTCCCCAGCACTTCTTTGTGACAGCTAGGGTTCAATTCTTCTCTGGGAGGCTTGTTTCCTCCTCAGTTAAAAAATAAGGCAAGTAACTTAAAGTGCTTTTAATACTAAAATTCTAGGGAAAGTGTGAAGCATGCGTGATCATCCTCCATGTGAAAACAGGATCTCAAGTATGTAATATTTCTATTTCAAAATGCAAGTGCCAAAACTGTTTGTAATTAATTAATATTTCACCGCATAGTAGCTGAGAAAATGTTGTCTGAGCTAAAGAAGCTTTGAGCGTTGGGTAAAAACCTGCACTGAGAGAGTAAAGTCTAATCAGGGGAGGGTTTCAACACAACCAGCACTCTGGGTCCAAGGCCAGATGCCCGAGGCCTCCCTCAGACAGTCTCACTTTGTCACCCTGTAGAGTGCTTTGGTGTAGCTCATAGCAACTTAAAACTTTTGGGCTCAAGAGATCTTCCTGTCTCACCCTCCTGAGTAGCTGGGACTATAAACATCCACCAAGATGCTTGGCTAGCTTTTCTGTTTTTAATAGAGACGAGTCTCCCTTTTGCTTAGGCTGGCCTTGAACTCCTAAGCTCAAGCAATTCACCTGCCTCAGCCTCACAGAGTGTTCAGGTTATAGGCATAAACTACTGTGCCCAGCCAAATGCCTGAGTTCTAAGCTTGGGACCTTGAGAAAATTTCCCACCTTTCCAATAGTTACTTATTTTTGTGTGTGTGCAACAGCTTCTTCATTTTTAAAGTGGGGGTTACAAATGGTGCTTTTAAATAGTATTCTTATTGAGACCACAGGAGTCACTGCATGTTAACAAGCTGTGCCTCTATCATAAGATGCTTCAGTGAATGTGACGGGAAAAAAAGAAAGTATCACCCTGAAAGCACAGTCCAGTTTTAAATCAAAAAGAAAACAGAATGAATTTCTTGTAGACCTTTCTCCTCTCAAATTCTCATGGAGAATGTTTGTGGATGGAATGTAGGATAGAAGTCAGGAAGAAGTCTCAGAAACCAAAAAGGCAAAAACACTGTATCAGAACAAATGTAAAATTGTTTGATACCACCTGCTGGTTATTGTTAGAAATAGCAGAAACAAAAGATTCCGATATCAAAATTGTTGGGAATATTTTCCACTTCAAGTTAATGAGCAAAATAATACTCTACCCCTCCTCCCAAATAAAATAAAATAAAATATTATTTACAAATATAGTCTAAGTACACTCCCAAAGGTTACGATTTTATTAATAACTCACAACTATACTACATCGGCATGATAAAACCATCAAAACTTCCATGTGTTAGAGAGATGTCAGAAGTGGAACAACATACCTTTCTCATGAAGCTTCATTGACTTAAACCCTACAAATTTAAAGTTTGTGAAGATGTAGAAGTAATTATGATCTAGAAGAAAATGTTTAAAAGGCTAATTACAGTGTGAATGACGTTGTTGAAGCAATTACAAATTGTTTTGCTTACCTGAATCTATCATGAATTTCACATACTCAAAACTCATCACTACTGCCTCCAGCCCCTCCTTCCGGAAGCCCTGCTCTAGGCGGAAGACTCCAAAATCTAAATGAGGACATTTTCATATTCCAGGTGGAAGCTGCACAGACCTGAAAATGTTGTCATTTGGGGCAACTGTACATGGGGTTTTCTCTACTTGGACTCATTTCTTTGTCACTTTTTTACCTCTTTTTCAAATAGCTAATCCTAGTTCTTGACTTATTATTGAGTCTCTGATAAATGTTGGGTGTTTTAGAGTCTGACACATGAACTAAAAACAGCAAAGCTTCCTGCACTCTGGAGACACCACAGTACACACCACTTAGCTCTCAATGTCTGTAGAACTTAATTCCTGAAAGACACATGGGCCCTGGTCTCGTACATAGATATCTCTGTCGTACCCCAGTCTGGCAATGTTTTCATTAGTTTATACAACTGTATACCTCAATAAACTGTATGGATTACAGCCTGTTTGTCTTTCCCCCCAAAGGGAAAAAGGGTGAGTAGGAGTTCATTAAATCATTTTTTAGTAAATTAATAAACATTTCTTGCAACTATGCTCATAATGATCTATAACAGATAAAGATTATTAGGATAATATTTTTTAAAAATTCTATTGCTTCTCTTATGAATTTAGTCCCTACTTTGTACTGGGCACTGTGAGAATGTGAACAACACCTTATGAGCTAAGAGATGCTGAAGAATTATGGTGGCTCATGCCTGTAATCCCAGCACTCTGGGAGGTGGAGGCAGGTGGATCACCTAAGATCAAGAGTTTGAGACCAGCCTGAGCGAGAGAGACCCTGTCTCTACTAAAAATAGAAAAACTAGCCGGGCAATGTGCCAGGCCCCTGTAGCCCCAGATACTCGGGAGGGTGGGCAAGAAGATTATTTAAGCCAAAGAGTCTGAAGTTGTTGTGAGCTAGGACACCATGGCACGCTACCCAGGGCGACAGAGTAAAACTTTGTCTCAAACCAAATAAAACAATTAGTGTACAAACTAAACTGATATCACCACAGGTCAGGGTATGAAGTATATTAGTTCAATCTATTTAGACAGTGAGATTGGATAAGGCTTTCGTAAAGAAAGAAGGGGAAATATAGGATGGCCGTAAAGTTTGTGTGCCATTTAAAATAAACAACCAAAATATGCAACTATTTTAAATGGCACACAAACTTTATGGCCATCCTGTGTGTCCCCTTATTTCTTTACGAGAGCCTTATCCAATCTCCCTGTCTGAACAGATTGCACTAATATAGTTCAGACCTTGACCTGCTGTGATATTACTGTAGTTAATAGCTGCCTATTTTAAATTGCACATGAACTTTATGGCCTCTCTATATTAAAGCGGTGACCAGAAAAGGGGAGAGGATAGTAAGGTAGGAAATGGCACATGCAGAAGCTCAGGAACACATTAAAGGCTAAAGGCATTTAGGAGGAATAAGAAGAATGAGAGGCAAGACTATAGAAAATAAGGTTTTCACGGAAGAAGACGATTTGGGGAGGGTGGCAGTCAGAACGTTCAAGGTGTGTTCGGTAACAGTAAGGTAGTATCACTTGATTTCAACAGCAACGGGGAATGATGATAGAGTTCTAAAATATTTTAAAGAAAATAGTGACATGAGTATTTCTTACTTAAAGGATTCCTTTGTCTACTATTTACCTATAGTTAGAGTCATTTTATTTCCTTTTCTGCCCTTTTTCAAGGTTCTTCTTTGTCTCTGGTTTATACAGTTGAAGTGCGATGTAACTAAGTGTGTTCTCTGCTGTTGTTTTTTATTTTTTATTTTTTTTTCTGATGTTCTCTGAGGTTTCTGGACCCGCAGTTTTGTGTCTGATGTTAGTATTTGGAAAGTTCTCGATCATTATGACCTCCCGTGTGTTCTCAGCTCTGTTCTTTCTTCTCTTTGAGATCTGCTAACTGTGAGTGTATCAAAGCTGTTGGAATTCCAGCCTAGTTTTTGAATGTTTTGTTCTGTATTTTTGATGCTGTTGTTTGTTTATTTACACCTGAATTTCAGTTTGGGATTTTTTTTAAGGGCATATATAGACGCTCACTGATTCCTTACAACTATATTGAGTTTATCGACGAGTTCATCAAGACATTCATCGCTTCTGTTAGTGTGGTTTTAATTTCCATTCTTCCTTTTGATTATTTCTTATCGTTCCATCTGGATACTTACACCGTTCATCTCTTCTTCATGTTGGGTACTTTTCCCACTCATCTCATTAGTATGTTAATGATTATGACTGATGACATTTTAAATTCCCTGTTCCAACATCTGTGTCATGATTGTACAGTTGACTTTGTCTTTTCTGACTGCGTGGGGGTTTTGGTTTGTTTTGCTTTTCCTTTTCGTCCTGTGTTGCTACTTCTTTTGGGAACTGACTATGCTGATGTGGTAACAGGACTAACTGTTTACTGTTGGAGTTACATGATCATGATGGGAGTCGGGAGTGTTTCGTGTTTGCCGCGGGTACAGTCGCTGCAGGACTCAATCTCCACCAGCATTTTCATTGTTGTCTTTCCCCCTTGACTTAGAACTTCGCTAAATTCTCCTTCTCAGAGAGAACAGTCCTTCCTGCTGTAAGCCACTGCCACTCCATTGGTAAAGTGAAGAGAAGGGAGATTGTTTCCTGATTAAACCTCAGTTTTTTCTAGGGGACCAGTGTCTCAAGTTATATTCTTCACAAACGCTTCTCAGTTTCCTTTATTCCTTCTTATGTCCTTGAAGCCCCAACCCTGTCTACTGAGTGTTTAGTTCCGCCCCTCCCTCTTTAATGAGACTGAAGACTAAACGGGCTGGAATGCAGAAATGCTTTTCCACTAGCCGGGCCAGGCTCTGGCCAAGTCTCTGCCCCTGGAGGTAGGTTTTTGCTCCAGAGAAGCCTGTGGGTGTATTTCAGAATTATTATTCTTCCCTGCTCCTTTGCCCATTGTAATCAAGATGGAATATTCTTTAGATTTTTACCTGAGACCCTGATAGGATTTTTGGAGGTCAAGTCCAGGAACAGGTGGTACTCCCATAAACCTGTGGCCTGTAGGAGCATCTCTTTCTGAGGCCAGTCCAGCTGCACCTCCAGCAAGTCACTGAATTCCCATGGAAGGCTCCTCCAGGGAAGGCTTCAGCAGCTTCACTTCCAGGCCAGAGGATCTCGGCTATGTGTCTGTGGATGTGCCTGACTATTTACCACTTAAGGGGGACAGTTTGTCTGCCACCTCAGTTCTCTAACGAATGCAATGAAAGTCTTTAATTTTTAGTTTATTCAGCTTTATCTTCTAAAGATTAAGTGTGGTCACTTGCAAGCTATGCAAGTCAGCACTGAAAGCTGAATCCTAGGGCCTTCATCTTAATACAGTATTTTGCATATCTTCCTTCCTATGTTATTAGTTATTAGTTAGATGTCTGTCTTTTTTTTTTTCTTCTGTTTTTTTTGGTTGTGTGTAGGGTAGTTGGGTGTGACAGATAAAAAAAAAAAAAAACCTGGCTAAAAGTTTATTAAGGTAATAATAAATTATGGGCAAAGTGGTAATTAAAGAAAAAGATAATATCAGCAGATGACTGATATTCAACACCACAAATTCACAAGTCTCTGAATTTGGCTAGATAATTAAATTTGGAACACAGATGCTCTAAAGGGTACTGCATTCCTGCTGACTGACTCTTAAGAGAGGAACTTGGGAACCATATAAAAGTAAATTAAAAATGAATTCTAATATGATAGCAGAGGGTCGTTGTAATATCATTGTCTATACTATTTTAAAATAATTTGTTAAAAAAAGGAAAATTCAAGAAGTTAGCTACTATTTAATCACCATGTACCTGATTTATTCAGTCGGCTTGCCTGATTCTTCCCATCTCCATTCTCAACAGGCTTGATTATATTTTTGGAAAAAAAAAAATGACCTATAAAATTTGGTTAGATTATTTAATGCTTTCACCACAAGCATAAACATAATCATATTAAGATTAAAAATAAGAAGAAAACTCATAATGTCACTCAATTTATTGACATCTCTATATAGAAGCTGTTAAATTACTAAACATCAAAAACCTTCATGGTTCACATTGAAATTTATTTGTAAAAAATATGAATATGAAAGTGCATACAGGATATATACATTGAGTCAGCTATCAGGACCAGGTAACATTCTAGTTGTGGGCTGAATCCCTTTATGTTCTCAGATAGCACCCTACATATTTTCATAACCTATCATAATGTATTTTAATTGTTTACCTGACTATCTTCTCAAGTAGCCTCTAACCTCTGGAATGGTTACCATTTTTTTGTTTACCATTATCTATATAAGGCCTAGAATAGGGCCTGACAGATATTTTAAGATTGAAGAAATCAGTGACTATGGTTTATGGAAGGAATTACAACTATTTTTTGCAGTAGACATAGTAATGAGAGGGCCTATATGTGGATGTTTAGGATTAAATATGCAAACACAGGAAACAAGAACTGTTTGGGGTTTTTTTGTTTGTTTGTTTTGTTTTTCAGAATTCAATGACTAGGGAAACGGTACCATGGAGGAGCTGGGATTAGAGAAAGGTACGGTCATTCCAAAAGAGTTATTAAACAAACATTTTACGTGGTCAATAAAAACTGCATTTCACCCGTATGTTTTTCCCCTGAGTTAAATGTTAGAACAGACATTAAGCTAAGCACCAACGAAAAACTATTCTCTGGAGCGAGCAGGGAGGACAGGAGACAAGATAAGATGAAAGCGTTTTTCCTCTTCCTCTGTCCCTCGTTTAGAAATTGTGGCAACTGACGTCCAAGGGTAGGGGGCCCTGACATCGCAGACCAGCTATGCTTCCTTTTTAGATTTATTTTCCACTGTTAAGGTATGACCTATGTTCTTGAGGTTCAGGAAGGCTTTCCAACACCAGTCTGAACCCCAGCCAACAGACAGAAGGAAACGGAAGGTGGGGCATTTCCTTTCACTTTAAGGGCATATCCCTGAGCTTAAGGACACCAACTGAAAGTTATGCAGCTAATTTTACTCATGTCACTTTGAGATTTAATCATATGACCACATACAACCATAAAGGAGGCAAGGAAATGCGGTCTTGACTTGATGCACCGGGCTAGAATGATGGGCACACTGAAGAGCACAGGGCGACCCCTAGGTGAAGGCCTCCTCTTCAACTTGGACTTTACCTAACAAACGCAGACAAAGGAACCTGATCATTTTACCCTGCTGTTAATCTGAAATTAAACAGAAAGGCTTCTATTATTCTGTCAGTTATTGGAGGCAATAATCTCTGACAGATTATCTAGGTATAGACTTTGTCAATTGACTCAAATCTGAGAGGAAGGGAATGAAGTATTTAACACTTACCCTCTAAAATTCCAAACTACCTGATACACAAAACAAAACTCAACATATATTCATTGGTTTCCCATGGCCATCAGAAAGTGCTTTCTATGTAGATGTGAACTATTTGAACTATGAAACCCTGAGAAAAGAAATAGCAGATGTTAAAAAATGGAAGAAGATGCCATGCTCTTGGCTGAGAGGACTCAACATTGTTAAAATGTCCATACTACCCAAAGAAAGCCTCAAGACAGCTTCTAAGTCCCACTTCAAAACAATTGGTCCTGTGTAAATAGAAAATCTAAGCCACTACTTTTCCATGCATGCTTTGTCTTTTGACTGTTGCCCTTTACCCCGTTCACACTGGTTGTTTAATGGTTGGGTGTCTACAAGGTGCCCTGTGGTTCCTCTTCCCTTCTCACTTCACTGTTCTCCCTTGACAATTTCATTCATGTTTATTTCCTAACCTGTCCCCATGTGACTACGATCTTCAAACATGCATCTCATAATCTCCAGGGTCAAATATCTGACTTTCAGTAACTCCAGACATATTCAGTGAAAACGCATTGAGCCTTAAATATGACATTCACTTATTCATTAAAATGTACCCCAGCCTATTATATGCTAGTCACTTTGTTAGACAAAACTATATACATAGTTCTTAAAAGTGATCAAAAAACATAGTATCATCTCAGAATACAAAATCAATGTCCACAAATCAGTGACCTTCATATATGCCAATAATAGTCAAGATGAGAATCAAATAAAACATATAATACCCTACAGAGTAGCTCCAAAGAAGATGAAACACCTGGGAATATATCTAACAAAGGATGTGAAAGATCTCTATAAAGAGAACTATGAAACCCTGAGGAAAAAAACAGTAGAAGATGTTAACAAATGGACGAACATACCGTGCTCCTGACTGGGAAGAATCAACATTGTTAAAATGTCCATACTACACAAAACAATCTATAGACTTAATGCAATCCTCATCAAAGAATCAATGCCATACTTTGAAGAACTTGAAAAAATAGTACTTTGTTTCATATGGAACCAGAAAAAAAAAAACTCTAATAACCAATACAATTTTAAGAAATAAAAACAAATCTGGAGGCATCATGTTACCATACTTCAGGTTATACTACAAGTCTATAGTGATTAAAATAACATGGTATTAGCACAAAAATAAAGATAAGGATCCATAAAATAGAATAGAGAACATAGAGATAAACCCAGCCATATGTCACCATCTGATCCTTGATAAACCAAACAAAGGCATGCACTGGGGAAAAGGAACCTCATTTAATAAATGGTGCTGGGAGGACTGGTTAGCCACATGTAGAGACAAACTGGAACCCCACCTCTCACCATTGACTAAAATTGACTCTTGCTGAATGAAAGATTTAAATTTAAGACATGAAGCAATAAAAATTTTAGAAGAGAATGTGGAGGAAAACTTTTGACAAAATTGGCCTAGTGCCTTACTGAAGATCATACTGTTACTACGTAGTAAAGGTGAGCTCCAAACCCAGAAAGCCTAACCCAAAAGTCCACCCTCTTTACTATTAAATTATACTGTTAAATCTACAAATGGAATCTTCTTTCAAAGTCACTTATATGTTTATATCATGTATTTTTTGATATGGTTAGTCTAATCCTTACATTTTACTGATGAAGCACCTAAGATATTTATAAATTTTAAAGTTACATTTTGTATTGAAGGGTTTAAATTGCTTGTGAAGTGGCTGTGCACTGAGAAAAATGGGCTTTAACGTCAGGCAGGAGTTTGGATTCTGGTTCTACCACAGCAGCTTTATAACCTTGCTAAGTTTCAGGTCCTTCTTTATCTGCAAAATGGAAATGATAAGTTTTTGGTTGCTGGGAGGAAAAGGTCTGAGCATGTATGCCTGTATATAAGGTTGTCCAACAAATGTTAAATCGCTTCTCTCTCCTTCACCTCTGTCCCCCTTTCTGTAAGAGCCTCAGTGACTTTATCTCTAAAATGGGCATTAGAATATTTATCTTACGTACTTCCAAACATGAAATAATGTATGCAAATGCCCTATATAAAAACTATTGAACAGAGAGTACTACAGATTCCCTGTTATATCACTATACCCCAAAGCAAAGTGTGTTTAGATGGTAAGAATCCAAACCAAGAATGCAAGAGTCCCATCTAGCGGTGGTTTAACAAAAATCAAAGGACACTCAGGGATCGTACAGCTGAAATGGCTGCCTACAAAGCCTTCGGCGATTTGTTATTCATTTTCCGTCTTCAGAAAGAATTTATTGTGGGTCATATAGGAAAAGAAAGGAAAGCCTTTAACTAGATTTTCCTCCCTTATTTTTTTCTTCCAACAAAGCACAGAACCTTTTTGGAGTTGATTCATGTTATTTCTGGTCTCATTAAACCCATCATCTTCATGACTGAACTACTCTGCTCCTAGATTTCTAAAAGGATATGATTCAGCTTCTTAATTAGGAGCACCTTGATAGCCCAATTCTATCAATAAATTCAGCAATGTGACTCAATATCACTCAATATGACTCATTATGACCCAATATCAATCTCTGGCATGAGCCACCCCATCACATCAGAATCTACTACATTTGACTGGAGATTTCCAAGAAATCTAACATGGTTCATGTCTAATCTCCAGTGAAATAACTTATGTGCTGGATGTTCTACATTAACATAAGGTCAGAGATGGTCTACAAGGGCTTTCTCAGGGACCTCTGCAACTTTTCTTCTTTATCCAAAAAAGTGCTGTCTGTGACAAGTGTTGAGCATCACAGTTATATTCTACTTTATGACTTTAAAATAAAATAAAATATTCATAATAATGACAGGAAGATGATATAATAACAGTAGACAATAGAAAATCCTATTCTATATAAATTCCCCATAGTTGTCAAACCCTTTTTCTACTTCAATCTTGTATATTGCATTTCCATGAAATTCAGGGAGACTGTTCAAGTATTAATAGTTTTGATGATTTCTTATAATCCCTTAAGGTTATTTAATTGGGGATATATGTTATTTGTAATGAATAATACATTGTTAGAGAATTTTATCACAAAAAGTCACCAACTGGAAAACATCTGAACATTAATAATATCTCTTCATTCCTATTGAGATTTATGAAACTAAAGAATAAATATGCATTCACACTTTTGCTGCAATGAAAGTAAATATTTCACTATCTAGTCATGAACTACACCTGTTTAAATCATAGAATTATCAGAGTAGAGAAGTGGTTGTATTCTAAATTTCTTTCTGAAGAGTTAAATGAAGAAAACAAAAAAATACATATTTCAAACAAAATCAGATCAAAAGAAATCTACAAGAACGACGCCACAAAAACTCTCCTATTAAAATACATGCACTCTTCTTCATACATTCTATGAAGTTACGAAGCTCTCACAACTGAATTCCAGGAAAAGTTTTATGATAGAGAAATGACTTTAATGAATGCAGCAAAGGCAGTAATCAAAGTCTTCACCTCAGATTACATGGACCTCTCAGGTTTAAAGTGATCCTATTATAAATAGCTATGCTGGGTTAAATAGATAAAATGTAGTTAAAAGATGTAGAAGATGACATCTGGGCAATCTGAACTTGGAAAAGCCACTTTGTTGTGTTAGCTGCTGTATGGTAACCACTTCTGCTGTGGGGCAAGGAATCGGAAATACTTCAGGCAGCTAACATTACGGAGAAGAGTTCAAATCTAAACGTTGACCTCAAGGTCTGATATAGGTTTAGGAAACTTGACTCTCAAACAGAAATCACCCATGTATGAAGAAATCACCCAAGATATTTCTGACTTCAAGCTCAAAAAGAAAATAAAAAAAGAAAGGAAAAAGTAGTTGATGGCTTAGGGCGTAGTAAAAAGAATGAAAATATTAAGGGCAGAGAGTCTAAAGTCAAATTCTTTCCTTGGTACTGACCTGCTGTTTGATAATGCTCTGGGTCTCAATTTTCTTGGCTGAAAAGTGGGGAGGAATAACGTTATTTTCCTAACAGGGGAGGTTTTTTCCCTAGAATTAAATAATGAGTAAATTTTAAGTGTCTAACACAATGCACTGTATAAAAAATAATAAATGTTATTTTTATTTTTTTCTCATCATTATTACTACTGCAATTTCACCATAGAATGTGGGAATGGTTCCGCCAGCTCTCACAATTGAAATGGTCATAATTGCTTTCCAGTGATATTTGCATGTCCTGATAAAAATCTAAATTTTTAAAAGAAAATCATCAACACAACAATAGCACATCCTGCTAAGTCTCCCCTTCTGTCCTTACTATAAGGAGATTATAATTCATCTATATTTAACAAGCTTAACTAGGCCACCTATATTCCTGAAACAACTTCTCCGCCTGCCTAGAGCAGCCAAGGTTTCCTAATTTTCCTTGCCATGGCTTATTAATGTATTTTGCTTCAGTCACTTTCCTAATTGGCGGTGAACTGACTGGCATGACACTGACAGCGGCAAGGAGGAGGCAGCTTGTGGGCTGGCAGCTCTCATCTGATTAGCACGGCTGCCTCGTGCCAAAGTCAATTCTGGCCTGCCAGGTGCACCTGCTGTTAGCACTCTGTCACCCATGCCTTGTGCAAGACGGGGATTTGGATTCAGTTTCTGCCCTGTACAGCCTGTCTACTCACTAGTTTCATATCCTGCTACCACCCAGGCATTCTACTCTGGCTGCCACTTTCTCACTAGTTTCCAGTTAAAACCACCTATCCCAACTCCTTAGCCTGGACAGCTGAAGCTGTATTCATGCGACTTTCTGATTTTCTCTCTCTCTGGGTTTGTTTGTTTTGCCCAGTTCTCATGGAATACCCTTTCGATGTCTGCTGGCTGAACATTCAGATGTCCATAGGGACAAGACAGGAAAAAGAAATGGGTAAGGTGGTGAGCAACAGTGAGAAGGTCTGTGGCAACTTGACCCTGAAGGTCTTAAGGGAACTGCTGTTACTCAGTTCGAGTCTAGGGTTGCCAACTTAAGAATACAAACCGCAGTTTTACCAAATCTTAGAATTTTTCAATCGCTTTTTTCAATTATTGAAAAAGATTAGAGTTTGTGGCATTAGTTTTCTTATTGTGTCAGAAATTGCTAGCTATCAAACTAAGAGAAAATCAGACTGCAATATTATAACACTGAATTTATTCATTCAGGGATGGCACTTCCTGAGATTCTCTTATCACTTTATAAAAGCACATGATGGATGGAGATTATTGGGCAGGACTTTTGGGAAAGGTTATTGTATGGCAAACAGAGAGCTAAACACACTCTTTTACATTCACTTCCTTCTTCCTTTTTCCTGGAACATGAGTGTAATGGCTGGAGCATCAGCAGCCTTTCCAGTCTACGAAGCAAAACCACAAGCAAAGGTTATCCAAGCAGAAAGATAAAAAGAGCCAAGGTCCTGATGTCCATCACGCCATCATACCAACCTTGGACCACCTATGTGCAGACTTTCTTTACCTAGGGGGAGGGCTTACATGTTTAAGCTACTATGTTTGGGTTCTTTGGTATAAAAGTCAAATTAAAACAAGAAAACTTGTGAAACTAAGGAGGAAAGTAATCCAAAACATGTCCTATTTTGAGTTTTAATTATTCCAAAACTTATTACCAGCAGCCAAGGTCCTTGCATATACCCTGAACTTTGTATGCAACAAGAAATACTTGAACTCCCTAAAGTCATTTACCAAACGCATGTTTGGTAACTGATTTAAGTTTTTAATAGAAAAAAACTCTGTTATTACTGAATATACTTAAGACAAAGTAAAAGTACATTATGTATACTTTCTAAAATTCAAAACATAATTTGACTTCAAATATAGATAGAATTATTGGAAAATTCCTCACATGTTTTAATTCATAGAAAGTTTTAGAGGATGTTAAGCAAGTAACATGAAAAGAAGCCACAATTTCACAAAATAAGCTATATGTATAAGAAAATGAGGTTTTTATACCGTGAATACATTGTCTTCTCAGGAGCTTGGCAAGCACAGCATCTAAGGTGTCAGTTTTCCCAAGTGTTTTCTTATAGTGCAACAGGGGGCAGATTCCTTATCATGACGGGAGTTGGGCTTGATTTTTGTTCAGGGATGTATCCCAAGGCTATAGAGCAGCACTAAAAAATAAGTGCTTAGTAAGTTGGTATTGAGTCAATTATACAAACACTCACAGTCAAAGGAGTCTTTTATGGTCACAAGGTACAAAGGCAGTCCCTCTGAATCAACATCTTTGAAAGACATCACTCTGGCTCCACATAATCACGAAGTGAATGCAATACACCAAGAATTAACACACAAAACTCAACAAAATGGAGCAATAGTCTCAATATCAAGAAATGCACATTCTAATTCCAACTTCTCTATCCACTATCTTATTTGTTCTCTTTATTTTTTTTTTTTTTCTATTCATAGCAAAAAGGCCAAACCTCAAAGGCTGAGAAATTTGACATGTGTCTCCTCAGGGCATATTACTTTATTAAAGTAGCAGATTTTTTTAGACTTGGGTGAATTACCCACCACAACCCAAATCCTCGGACTGGGGGAGGACAGAAGATTTAATGATTTCTCACCAGGGAGACAGGGTGTAAACCTGACTGTGAATTGAAAGTAAGACTTTTAGGGAATGCAGAAACTTTGCTTAGGTAACTGCTGTGCAACAGTCTTCAGAAGAAAGCAGAAAACAGTGAAAGGTGAAGTGAGGGTGGGTAGTGAGAAGGGAAGCCACCTTCAAGCTCTCGTTCCGCCTGGTTATCTTTTTAAGGGTTATCCTTGACTTATCCTCCATGCATAACACAATAGACAGACCCTCACACAGAATATTTATTAGAAAATATTTATTTATTTATAAACAACAACTTGTAAAGAGAATGCTAATAATGCATTTAAGTCCTTAAATCCATTTTGTAAATAATTCATACAATAGTCACACATTAAAATACATTCTACATTTTTAGTTATACATACAATGTTTTTACTTCTTACCAATTTTTTTTAAAAAATTGTGTATTTTTTAAAGTTACACCTGGCAGCCTTGACACTATAATCGTCTGTTGATTCAAAGTTAAGTATTTATTAATCTATTTATCTCATCTCTGTGCTTGGATAAGTACAGTCTTCTTTTAACCACATGGCATTTGCCAAGCAGTTTTTATTTATCTCAATGCAGTTTTTTATTTTCTTTGCAATTTTTATTGAACAAATAATTGATTATTTTATTTTATCTGCTTTGGTACAGAAATTTAAGTCATCCTGGAATATTCCTTCTACATCATTGATTTACTTTCTGTTTTTCATTGTTATATAATTATTCCCTACTTTTATGTATTATTTATTCTCTGCAATCATGCAACCTTATTTTCCAAATCATCTGAATTAGTTATTTTTGGCACATCAGGTATTTTTTGGTTTGTTTTGATTAGATAATTTGCAAAGTTTAAAATAGATTCCCTCTGCCTCTAAATCCTCGGAAACCCTTGACATACGAATTCAATGCCAACAATCATTTGATCGTGATATATTTTATTGTCTGGTTGGATTTACTTTGCTAGTGTTTTCTTAATAAATTTTTTTTAATTTATATTCCTTAGGCATGTTGGTCTCTAAATCTTTTTTTTGTTGTTGGATTTTTGTCTGGATTTGGCCATGAGGGTTATGCTAGATAAGTAGGAAGTGTGACAAAATTCTTTCATCTTCTACTTTTTAGAGGAGTTTGAAGGATGATTGATGTTTACTCTTCTATAAATATTTGCTAGAATTCACCACTGAGCTTTCTAATGCATTTTGTCTCATTTGTTAATCTGTATTTTTCTAGTAATGTATACATTTCATCAAGGTTATCTAATTTGCTGGTGCACAGCTATTGTATTATTGTCTTATATATTTTAAAATGTATGTAAGTTTGCCAGTAATGTCCCTACTTCCATTTCATATTTTAGTTTTTGAGCTTTCTTTTCTTTTTGGTCTACCTACAAACTTTTCAATTGTGCTGATATTTTAAAGCAATCAACTTCTGGTTTTGTTGACTCCATTGTTTTTCTATTCTCTATTTCATTTATCTCTGCTCTAATCTTTATTATTTAATATCCTCTGCTGGTGTTTAGTGTGTTCTTATTTTTCTGTTAAGAACAGAGAAGGTGTAAATCTTTACGTTTGTAGCTTTAAGGTGTAAAGTTAAGTTATTTATTTCAGGTCTTTTTTATTTTTTAATGTAGACATTTACAGTTATAAATTTTTCTCTTTGTACCACTTTCACTGCTTCCCATAAGTTTTGGTTTACTGTGTTTTCATGTAATAAGTCTCAAAATGTTTCATAATTTCCCTGGTGAGTAATTATTTTGCCCATTGGTTATTTAAAAGTGTTCTTTAATTTCCACATACGGGTCATTCTTCTGGGTTTCATCATGCTATTATTTCTAATTTGATTCCAATGTGTTGAGAGAAGAGAATTTCTATGATTTTGATCTTTTTAAATTTAGGAAAAATTGTTTTATAGCCTAATGTTAATAGATGTCTATTCTGAAAACTTGGATGTGAACTTGCCAAGTATGTGTCTGCTTCAGTTGGGTTGTGGTATTTTGCTTTCACAATCTCTTCTGTGTTTTCTTGTTTGGCATTTTTATTATTCCAATATTAGTTATCTGTAATTGTGCTTGTTTCTTTGTTAATGTTCTTTATTCACATTTCCTACATGTTCTTTTAATACTCCTAACATATGTTGTTCTTATAAGAGGCAAGTCTTATAATTCTGTATGTGCATGGGTGCATGTGGACTTTGGGTTTTTTTTTTTTGTACTCAAAATAGTATAAACAGATTTGTTGATGCTCGAAATTGAACATATTCATACTTTGTGATATTGCTTTTTAGTGAATTTGATGTGGAAGAATTGTCCATTGTTACAGATGAGTTTATTATTTATTCCACAACCCAATTACCTTATATTTTATAGCACTTAAAATGTTCCAAGCTCTATGTTCATAAGTATATGAAGAAATTCTTTGTATAAAGAGCAATAGGTGTATGCAAACAGAGTAACTGTAGTGACATGTAATTAGTGTCATAATATGAATGTTTACAAAGCACTATAAGAAAACAATGGCAGGGGAGCTTTGCTCAACCGTTTTAGTGCATTAACAGGTGAAAAATTAATGTATTAATATATCACATGTATTTCATTTTAAAAATTGTATACCATATAAAATTGAGGACTTTTATTCTCTTGGAATTTTCCACATAATCCTTGAATCTTTATTCACTGAACACAGACAACTGAATAAAGTTTTAAGAAAATAATCAATTTCTGAAAAAAACACTGGAAGATTTTGGTCTGGGGAAAGACTTCATGAAGAAGACTGCCATGGCAATTGTAACCACAACAAAAATAAACAAATGGGACTTAAACTCAAAAGCTTCTGTATAGCTAAGGAGACAACAACCAAAGCAAATAGACTACCTACACAATGGGAAA
>CAUYON010158380.1:0-12070 GCA_963573935.1 Arctocebus calabarensis | reverse complement strand
TCTAGCCTTTGCCAAACCTAGATTCTTTTTTTTTTGTAGACACAGAGTCTCACTTTATCGCCCTTGGTAGAGTGCTGTGGTGTCACACAGCTCACAGCAACCTCCAACTCCTGGGCTTAGGCGATTCTCTTGCCTCAGCCTTCTGAGTAGCTGGGACCACAGGCGCCCACCACAACGCCCGGCTATTTTTCTGTTTTGCAGTTCGGCCGAGGCTGGGTTTGAACCCACCACCTTCGGTAGTATATGGGGCCAGCGCAATACTCGATGAGCCACAGGCACTGCCCTTTAAATTTTATTTTATTTTATTTTTTTTATGTGTGTGGGTGTGTTTTTTTTGCAATTTTTGGTTGGGGCAGGGTTGAAACCCACCACCTCCAGCATATGGAGCTGGTGCCCTACTCCTTGAACCACAGGTGCCGTCCTTTGTTTTATTATTTTATAAACTTAATTTACTAATATATGACCTTGTTTAAATTAAAAGAATCATTATAAGCAATTTTAGCAGCTTGTAAAGCTGTGTTTTAGAATTGATATACATTTCAAATTGTGCTTATGAAATTGTGAATAGCACTGTGATGCTTATTTGTGTATTTTATTTAAAAGCTATATCAGTGTAATTAATTTCTGTATTTAAGATTCACATTAAACAGAATCACAGATTCATATAAGAGCTTCCATGAAAAGTTTACCATTTTATGTACAGCCATTATTTTGATAGCCCTTTAATTGTATCTAATTAATTTCTGTATTTAAGATTCACATTAAACAGAATCACAGATTCATATATGAACTTCCATGAGAAGTTTTCCATGAGAAGAGCTTCCATGAAAAGTTTACCATTTTATGTACAGCCATTATTTTAATAGCCCTTTACTTTATAAGGGTATTAAAATATTTTACTATATTTACTGTTCTCATTCAATCATTATATGTCCAAGAAATTTAATAATTTAAGGGCCAAGCCTATGTGCTTAGAAACTTTCTTTTAAAGAAAAGTATATAAATTGATTTTAAAAATTATGATCAAAATGATAGATACTCAATATTTGTTAAATGATTTAAATTCAGATAACATTATTTTTAATTACTTGATTAAATCCATACATTAATAGTATGATAGAAAAGCCCTCTATGTTCTCTGAAAGCACCTGGAGATTGTTATTTCAAAGTTTTTCAAAATATACTAGAAAGTAGGGTTGGAAGGAAATGCCTGTCAAATTCACAGTGAGGGTGACTTCTCTGTCCATCATGTCACTTCAACTTGGCATCTGTTTATCTGCTTTACATAAAACAGAAACACTGAAGAATCATTAACTCTGTAATAAAACAAAGAAAGTTATGTTTTTCTGGGCTTAGTCGCATTCAAGGTTAATTAGATACAAGTCCATTTATTTTCAGAAAAGGAAACTCATTGATTCAGAAAGGGAAACTCATTGATTCATAAATAAAATATGCAGAAACCTCTCTGAGCTCTAGTTTACTAATTTGTCAACTGGAGGTAAGTAATGTTTAAATTATAGAATTGTGAGAATTAGAAGTAACGTAATACCTTATAACATTGGTAACTACCATATCACTGTCATTATAGTCTTGATAATCCAGACTCCTAGACAACAAATGACAGTGACAGCAAGAAGGCTGGGCCAAGGGCCCAAGGTTCAAAGGCTTCTGGACATCTGTCTGTGTTACTCCATTTATTGGAGAGAGACTGGATGCTAACAGTAAAGGAATGAATGTTTGGGAGGCTAGTGAGGTCTTTTAAATGTAGAAAAATTGATCAGATCAACTTCGGCAAGTATAGTTTAAATGGTAACAGAAGCCCTTTACTATCATTGGTGGAGCCACAATTTCTGTTGTCTGTATTGGGTGATGGGCTAAGCTGCAGAGTTTTTGCTGTTGAACTCAGTTTCTGACATTGTTAACTCTTGGACATTACCTCGTATTACAAGAACCGTAGCAAAAAATTGAAGAGGAGTCTGATAAGGTCTGCTTCCCTCTGTGAAAATATGTAAACTAAAACATTATTTCACTACTCTGGCCCACAAAGTCAGTCAGTTAGAAATTTTGGAATCCCGTCCTTTGGTTAGATCATTTGCATCTGAGTCTGAGAAGACATAGTTCTAAAAAACAGCATTTTTTGTCACATTAATGTTGCTAATTTGGTTATTATTAGTTTGGTTTATGTATTTGATTCAAAAAGGAGCATGCAACAATTAATTTTTGCATGCAAAAATTAACTTCTGCTTTGTAGTTGTATAGGAGCTGTAAGCATAAGAAGTTTATACGTGGTTCATATTTGTGTTTTAGTGATAATACACTAATAAAAAAATTGATGCTAACCTTGATGGAAAAATATTTTGGGCCAGATCATCTGGTAACCTTAATTCATAAAAGTTGTTTCTCCATTTCTTAATTTCTTTTCTTTTATTTTTTTTGAGACAGTGTCTCAAACTGTCGCCTTTGGTAGAGTGCCGAAGTGTCATAACTCACAGCAGCCTCCAGCTCGGGCTCAAGAGATCCTCTTGCCTCAGTTTTTCTATCTTTAGCGGAGACGGGATCTCTCTTTTGCTCAGGCTGATCTTGAGCTCAAGCAATCCACCCACCTTGGCCTCCTTGAGTGCTAGGATTACAGGCGTGGGCTACTATGCCCGGCCCCCTCCATCTCTCAATTTTTTAATGACTATATGGGTTACTCTGCGAGTCTTCACATGTTGATTATATGAACTTGCCCTTTTGAGGGAATCAGTTTACTTGGACATTAAAAAAACAGTTTTTTTGTTGTTAAATAATTTCTAGATTTAGTTCCTTTCTTTAAACTAAACTATACCGTATATCTTCTTGGGGAATTAAAGATTAATTAGACTTTTCCTTAAAAATTGAAATAAAATGATAAAAAATTTACAGTGTTACAACACATTTAGTTTATTCAATAGCATCTTTTAATTTATCTCATTTTTAGGCCCACTCTTTAAACTGATTAATTTCTTCCCAGATGAGTTAGCTTATTTTAGTTCTAATGTCAGAGTGAATTAGTTTTTTTACTTATTCTTTTTCATCCCGTGGTTGTGGATAGACATCCCGTAGTATTTTGGCATATAAAAGGGACCTCTGATAGGAGGTGATGGAAAGATATTTTCTGGTATTCCTGGACGTGAGATAAGAGAATTGAAGAATTTCAGTAGGAAAGATAAAGAAAAGATACCTGGGGAATTTTCCTTAAACTGTAAAGTGAATTTTTTAAAAGCAATTGAATATTGTTTGGTGATTTGAATGTGAAGTTTTTTTTTTTGTAGAGACAGAATCTTACTTTATCGCCCTCGGTAGAGTGCCATGGCCTTACACAGCTCACAGCAACCTCCAACTCCTGGGCCCAGATGGTTCTCTTGCCCCAGCCTCCTGAGTAGCTGGGACTACAGGCGCCCACCACAACGCCTGGATTTTTTTTTGTTTTGCAGTTAGGCTGAGACCAGGTTTGAATCCGCCACCTTCGGTATATGGGGCCGGCGCCCTATTCGATGAGCCACAGGTGCTGCCCTGAATGTGAAGATTTTTATCGTATGATTATCAGTACAGGAAGGGAATGGACAAGTGATCTCTTATACATTTAAAATTTGTCAGTGGACTGTACTTTCTCTCCCAGACTGGTTTTGTACCCATACAACTGTGGATTTGGACAGCTTCCACACTTAAAGAGGCCATGTGAGCTGAAAGTTTTGAACAAGGGATCTATGTTTTCATTTTGTACTAAGACCCAGAAATGATGTAGTTAGTCCTTTTGCCTTGCATGTTCTACTTACGGCAGAGAAACACACATCCTTAATGTTTAAAAAATATACCTATTTATCAGGTTGTTTAAGATGAACTAAAGCATGTGGAAGTCCATTTTGTGCCTCTTCACTATGCAGAGTAACTTTCTATTTTCTACATTATTTCTTAGGTATTTCTTCCTGGCTGCATGTGCCTGGAGGTATCGGGGAAGTTATTTGGGACTCTGCTGTAACAGTAATGACCCTGTTCTATAGTTATTTTGCCACATATCCTTGAATTTTGCTTTTCTGAAAAGACAAATCCTTCAGTCTGCAACTTTTTTTATCAACATGCAACACGTTTTATAGGCACTTTTTCCTAGGAAAGGGGCCCAGAGCTTTCAGCTATCATAAATTGTTATTTATGCAAAGACATTGGCAGCCTAATTTAGACCATTGTATCATTTGTTACTTTTTACATTCAATAAATAAAGTTAAATAGCAGATTTAAATTAAATAATAAGGTAAGAAATTTCTTAAGAGAAGTTGAACATTATAGAATTGTAATATATTCATCATTTTAACCTTTATTTTTTTCATTGGTATCCTATTGTACTTAACTACAATCCTTGATTTTTCTTATTAAAATAAGTTTATTAAATCTAACTTATATAACATAAAATTCATACATTTTTGGTACAGTTCTATGCATTTTAACAAACATATATAACTGTATGGCCACATCATCAAAGTGTAGAATATTATTTTAATTTTTTTTAAATTTCAGATTAATATGAGAGTGTGAGCCATAGGAGAGTGCATGGTTTGCATTTGTAAGGTAAAGTCCAAGTGGTAGTTGTTTCTGTCACCCTGAAAGTGTGTCATTTACCCCGATCTTCCCTTTGGGTAACTTGCAACCTTCTTCTCTGCCTATTATCCACATCCAGAGAATTTTCCTCAAGCCGATTTGTAGTCAGTCCTCTAGCCTTACCCCCAGTCCTGGCAACCGCTAATCTGTTTTTATGCCCTATAGTTTTAGTTTTTCAGAATGTTTTATAAATATAATCATACCATATGCAACCTTTTAAACTATACTTTTTATGATGTTCCAGAATATAATATAAGTGGAATCATGTAGTATGTAGCTTTGCGCACTTGGCATACAGGTCTTGAGATC
Organism: Arctocebus calabarensis; assembly: GCA_963573935.1. Classification (NCBI taxonomy): domain Eukaryota; kingdom Metazoa; phylum Chordata; class Mammalia; order Primates; family Lorisidae; genus Arctocebus; species Arctocebus calabarensis. The sequence goes on along the minus strand of CAUYON010158380.1, from coordinate 7,147 downwards.
CGCTAATGCTGTTGAGCACATTAGTAGTTCATGCTTTTCTTTAGCAGTTTGACATTGCCTTGTAGGGATGTACCACAATTTTTTACATTCATTTTTTGGTGGACATACGGGTTGTTTCTAGTTTTTGCCTATTAATAATAAAGTTGCTGCTGAGTGCGGTGGCTCACGCCTATAATCCCAGCACTGTGGGAGGTTGAGGAGGGAGACTTGCTTGGGCACGGGAGTTTGAGACTTGCCTGAATGAGAGTGAGACCCCAACTCCTAAAAAAATGAAAAACCCAGCGGGATGCTGCAGCAAGCTCCTGTAATCCCAGCGTCTTCAGGAGGCTGAGGCAGCGAGATGCCCACAGACTGAGTCTGAGGTTGCAGTGAGCTATGACACCATTGCCCTCTGCTCAGGGAATAGGGTGAGAGTCTGTTTCAGAAAAACAAAGAATAAAGCTGCTATAATGTTTACATGCAGATTTTGTGGGGATATATATATTCATTTCTCCTTAATAAATATCTAAGAATAGGATTACAGGATCGTACAAGTATATGCTTTGTTTTCTGGAAAATCATCAAACTGTTTTTCAAAGTGGTTATTCCACTCTGTATTCCCACTGGCATACACTGGGATGTGTGTGCCTGTTGCTCCACATCCTTGCCAGCACTGGTGTTTTCAGCTTTTTTTCTTTTGAAAAATATCCATTTAAGTATGGATGTGTTAGTATTTTATTGTAGTTTTAATGTGGTTTCTCTAATGACTAATGTTGAATGAGCATCTTTTCATGTGTTTAATTGCCATCTGTGTAATCTTTGGTGAAATATTTGTTCAGATTTTTGCTCACTTATTTGTTTAATTTGTTGCTCTTTTTTCAACCATTGGGTGGCGAGAATTCTTACTATTTTCTGGCTATCAAACCTTTGTTAGATATGTGCTTGCAAATCTCTTCTCCCAGTCTGTGGATTGTCTTTTCATTTTCTTATTGTGTATAGAGAGGAGTTTTAAGTTTTGTTGATGCTCAGTTTAACATTTTTCTCTTTATGATTCGTGCTTTTTATGTTTTTTAAAAAGCTTTTTGCCTAATCCAGTGTCCTAAAGATTTCCTCCTATGTGTGCCTCAGGAAATATTATAATAGAAGTGTCTCTAAGTCCTTTATTACAAGTTAATTTTTATAAATAATGAAATAAGTTTTGTTTTTCTTGTATATTGTCAGGTATTAGTTGAGATTCAGGGTTTTGAAAAATGTATTTATTTATTGTTTGGGGTTCATTGAGGTTAACAATAACCTAATTGTTACAGATTATTAGGTAAAGTCCCTCTTATAACTGTGTCCTGCCTCTAAGAGGTGTCCATATGCTGCCATGACCCAATACCCTTCCCTCCTCCCTCCTCCCCCTCCCCGCTCCCTCATCCCCCTACCCAACCCCTTGTGTTAGTTTATCTATTGCCTTCATATTAGGATTGAGTACATTGGATTCTTGCTTCTCCATTCTTGGGATGCTTTACTAAGAAGAATGTGTTCTACCTCCATCAAGGTTAATACAAAAGATATAAAGTCTCCATCTTTTTTAATGGCTGTATTATACATGTATGTATACATATGTATACTATATGTATTCCATGGTATACGTATACCACAGTTTGTTAATCCAATTCCTGGCATTTATGTTGTTTCTACATTTTGGCAATTGTAAATTGAGCTACGATAAACAGTCTAGTGCACATGTCCTTATGATAAAAGGATTTTTTTCTTCTGAGTAGATGCTTAGTAATGGGATTGCAGAATCAAATGGGAGGTCTAGTTTGAGTTCTTTGAGGATTCTCCATACCGCCTTCCAGAAAGGTTGTATTGTAACTCTAAACTCCTGGTGCTGAAGCCATCCTCTTGCCTCAATCTCCCAAGTATCTGGGATTACCAGCGCCCTGTCACAACGCCTCGCTAAAGAGATGAGATCTTAAGAAATTTTATCTTTTACAAAGGCACGGGTACAAACAAGGACATCTCTTCATTTACTGAGGGAGTTTCGATGTTTTTACATATGTGCACAATGCTTATGCACAAAATCAACATTGTCATAATGCAGTTTTCTGGAGTGAAATTTCTGATGTCCAAGGAACAGAGGAAAGTCTGTCCTAGCTCTTAGAGGGACACCAGTTTGCCTTTTGTATTTGTTCTGTTGGGGCCTCTTTTCTATCTACTCCTCTCATATATTAATCTCTGGAAACACCCTCAGAGACAAGTAAAATAATGCTGTGTCAGGTTTCTAGGTATTCTTTAACCCTGTCAAGTTAACACCTAAAATTAAGTCCACAGGGTAGCCCTTGTCAAGTTGGCACCAATATGTATCCCCTTAAATCTTACTAAACTCTCAAAGACAGCAACAAAGTACAAGCTCCACTTAACATGATGCAAATACCCTGTGATTGTGAGATTTTAGATTTGGGGGATTTAGACCTCGGGGATTTTGAACTTTAGGGATTTTGATCTTTTAGAATTTCAATGTTTGGGATTATGGTATTTGGAATCATGTCTTTTGGAAGTATAATCCAAACCCATTTGAATCCATGGATGCAGAACCCATGGATATGGAGGATGGATTGTATTTTGAAACTGTTGTTCGTTTATATACATGTAGGATTGTCTGTCTCTTCATTCAGTTGACCCTTTTATCATTATGTATGTCCCTCTTTATCCTTGGTAATGCTCCTTGTTCAGAAATCCTTTGATGTTAATATTGTCACTCTGGCTTTCTGTTGATTAATTATATAGTATATTTCCTTTATACTTTTAATCAATTTTTGTCTTCATTTTTAAAGTGAGCTTCTTATAGCTTGCATATTATTGGCCCTTGCTTTTGTGTACAGCCTAACATTATGACTTTACTACTGCCCTTGCTACTTCTCTAATTTTGCATATCTCACTATACCTCCTTTTTCTTTGCTACTCTTCCATCAGATTAGCCTTAATTCAGTTTGTAAACCTAGCGAAATTCTTTCTTGCAATCATTGTTCTTGCTGCCTTATATATTTTTATACCCCATTGCATCCTACTATTCTCCTCCTTCCACCTTATATTTCTGGTCTCTTCTTAAATATTACCTCTTTGCAGAAACCTTTCCCGACTTACTATTTAGAATAGATCCTTCCTATTCTTTATAACAGAATCATGCTTATTTTCATCTTTTTCCATATGTCTTTGATTTACATGTCTGTTTGTTTACTATATTGTCAGCCTTCCCCCACTAGAATGCCAACATTTTGAAGGCAAAGGGATCTTGTTGGCCTTCTCCAGTCTATGGTTAGCATTTAGTAGCACAGTGTCTGGCATCTATCTAGTACATATTTATTAAATGGGTAAATGAGTAATTTTCAAAATTTGTCTTTTTCTAGGATTTATACGACCTTACATTCACCATGAGACAGAAATGTATTTATACTTGCTAAATTATCCTTTACCCATTAGCAATCATGTACATATCTCAAGTGATTTGTTGTGATTTTATTATATAACCAAGTATTGGATCTTTGTAAGATACTTTATAAAATTTGTTTTCATTTTTCTAAAAGCACCTTAAATTCTCAAAATGCATGTAAAACCAGGAGACACTAAACTGAAAATAGATTAGTGATGTACTTCTCTGACAAATTCAAAATAGATTAACTGAAAGCCTACCATAAAACTTCATAATTATTTAGATATGCCTTTCAGTTCAGTTTGACATTTGCATAAATAATGAGATGTGGTATACTGTTTAGGTTTGATATTTGATGATAAGCTAAAGCACTGATAAAATGGTCCTTTGTAGTAAACTAGTAATGAAATATTAGAGCCCGTTTATTATCAGTTAATCATTAGGATCAGGAAACATTGATGGTGGGAGAAAGGACAGAGTGTGCTGGGAAAGTAATTAATATTTTTTATTTTTAAGGAACATTTGTGAAGAGTTATAATGTTAAGTTTGACATACTAAAGACTAACTTATAACCATAAGGAATTTCTAGGTGAGATACTAGAGTGATAAGACAAAGGAATGTTCTCTGCAAACCCGGATACATTTGGATTAAATAAAGCAACAGCGAATAATTTTTCATATAGAGCCATTTTGAAGGCAGGAAAAGCAAATCTTCAGGTGTCAGAGGGAATTTAGAGATTGAAAGTTAAAGTGTAGAGGCTCATGAGATAGTAATTGGATTGGATATTGGCCTCTGAAGTTTTATATGAGATCAGGGATGGGAGGTGAGATTGTGGGCTGCTTGTGTAAGTAGTAACTAAAAGAAGAAAGCTTTTTAAGGAGTATTTTTACCTCATAAATCAGACCAGATATAGGAAATAAACTAAAAAATTGTATACATAAGTATAATCCAATTTTTGTTGGTGTTCAATAGAACGCAGTGATCTGCCAATCATTTATTACCCATTTTATTACATTTTGGTTACAATAGTAAGGTAGATAAAAAGATAGTCTTTTGGTCATTAACCTTTTTTCCAGCTTTATTGACAAACATTGTGTACATCCAAAGTATACAATATGATATTTTAATAAACATATACATTGTGAAATGATTACCACAATCAAGCTTGTTTACATATTCATTATCTCACATAGTTATCTTTGATGTCTTAGCACAAATTTCAAGTACTGTTTATGACATTTATTATTTTAAAATACAGTCACCATGCTGTACTTTGAATCATTTTATGAGTATAAAATGAGGAAAACTTCTTTTGTACCCTTTCTTGGTCATTAACTTTTTGTTCCTCAAGAACTTCATATCCTCTTGGTTTAGGAGAGACTGTCTCATAATAATAAAGTGTATGTCAAATATGTAGTCATTTATGAGCAGCCAAATCACATAAGCTTCCATCCTTATATTGTTTTAATTATGTCCATCAAAGAATCATTGGAAGAACATGAAATGTTTCAAAAGTCTGCAGGGATAGATCATGTCTTAAAAAAAAGAAATTGCTTTAGCAACCGACTCCTCTCTTTTAGTGTCAGAAGGAACCTAGGAGAATTTATAGAAGTCATTGCCATTGTCTATAAAGAAATAAAGTCATTTGCAGAGGAGTTCTTAAGTTTAAGTATCCTTTTAGTTGTGGAATAACTTAGTGGAGTGGTTCTTGAGATAATATCATTATTTTAAAATGATTCAATTTCATAGAGTACAATATTCAACTTGTCTATTTTCCTAGAACTAATACATGATTTTAAATCTGATACTGGTTTTAAATTGTATTATTCTTGAAATATAACAAGGAAAATAGTAGTAAAAACAATCTTTAAGTGATTTTGTCATCTTTTCTGAAAATTTTTAATGTAATTTAAATTTGGGGTTTTTATTTCATTATATCCTTCAAATATTTTAACTCAGTAGAACATTCTGAAGAAAGGTGTGTACCTATGTAATAAAATGCAGTATATGTACATCCCTATATATTTAAGTATTTACTGAATATCCTTGGTGTTGGGCACTGTGCTACCTACAGAAGTTGTAGATGAAAGACGCAGCACTAAGGGCGATGCCTGTGGCTCAAGGAGTAGGGCCCCGGCCCCATGTACCAGAGGTGGTGGGTTCAAACCCAACCTCGGCCAAAAACTGCAAAAAAAAAAGAAGAAAAGAAACAGCACTTATCCTTAAGGATCCTGTACTCTAGTGGGAGAGACACACATGTATAACAAATAAAGAACTACAGTTACATGCTATAAAAATACTTCCAGGATGGTACCTGAGCACAGAAGTAGAGTATCTAACTTGGACTGGGAGTATCAGGAAGACTTCTAAATGAAGGATGCCTGTGTGAGTCTTAAAGGAAAACAGGAACTGGCTAGATAAATAAGGAAGAGGGAGTCATTCCTGATCTGCAATAAAACTTGCAGATATGAACAAATATTCATTTATTAATTTATTTGACATTTATTTAGTATCTACTGTATGCCAAGTATATAAGATGTACACCATACGTAAGGGGCGTAGTAGAGAATAAAACGACACGCTTTCTGCCCTCTTGGAGTTTACAGCCTATATAGAGAAAGAGATTAAAATTGTAAAAACTTTAATTTTGATAACTGCAGTGAAGGTTGATAAATACTTATTGAGCATCTACTATATGCCAGGCATACACAATGTAGTACTTTTACTAGGGACATAGTAGAGAGTGAAACCATACATACTTTTGCTTTAAGGAGGACTTATAACAGATCTGTGTTCAGAGAAGTTACTGTGGAAGGAACATTTCCCTTAATAATTACTTCTTTGCTAAGTTCTATACTTTTAAATTTTACTGTACTTTAGTTCCTTTAATTCTGCCATGACAATGGTCATTCTTCTATGTCTTTTCCTATGTGAGCAGTGAGTACCATGGTTTTTATCCTAAGTAGTAGGTGTGGCTTCTAAAGATTTCTCATAGGTCTGAAAAATTCTAAGAACTGAATTAGAAAAAAATAAATTTCAGTATTTTAAAGTGATATGGCACTGTTTCATAAATAATAGGAATAGTTTTCAATAGAAATAGACAACTAGGAAATTCTTAGGTTTGAAGGGGTCTTTGGTAAAACTTGCCCTTTTCTCCTAGGTTGCTGGAAAGATCAATGGTAGATTAATAAGAGAAAGGTTTATTTCCAAATACTATGTACATGGGGGGAACAAGATGAGAGAAGAATGATTTCCCAAAATCTCAGTGATAGTCAGTGACTTTTAAAGTTGCCTTTTAGAAGGGAGGGGACAGGAGTGGGGAAAGTATTTGGTTGCTAGGGGAATGTGTGTTGATGGGTCCTTCAAATGACCTTACGGCCTGGTCTATGTGATAAGGAGTCCAGCAGCCCTTTCTGATTCTAAATCAGGTTACTCAACGTTTTATAGAGGAGAGGCCAGTGCTTTCTAAACAAAAATGGCCTTTTCACTGAAAATATACTTTATATCAAAGAATCATATTTTGGGGTGAAATTTCCTTAGCTCCTTCAGGTTATACTTCTGTTTGCTTTTTTTTTTTTTTTTTTTTGAGACAGAGCCTCAAGCTGTCACCCTGGGTAGAGGGCCGTGGCATCACAGCTCACAGCAACCTCCAATTCCTGGGCTCAAGCGAGTCTCCTGCCTCTGCCTCCCAAGTAGCTGGGACTATAGGCGCCCGCCACTACGCCTGGCCATTTTTTTGGGTTGCA
>CAUYON010158375.1:0-18491 GCA_963573935.1 Arctocebus calabarensis | reverse complement strand
TCACCCTGGCTAGAGTGCTGTGGCATCACAGCTCACAGCAACCTCCAATTCCTGGGCTCAAGCGAGTCTCTTGCCTCTGCCTCCCAAGTAGCTGGGACCACAGGTGCCCGCCACAACACCCGGCCATTTTTTGGTTGCAGCCATCATTGTTGGTTTGGCGAGCTCGGGCTGGATTCGAATCCGCCAGCTCAGATGTATGTGGCTGGCGCCTTAGCCTGCTGAGCCACAGGTGCTGAGCCGTCTACAGAGGTTTCAAAGCCCAGTACAACAAAACTGTTTTCTAAATCTCAGCAATTTGGGAGGCCAAGTTGGGAGGATTGCTTGAGTACAAGAGTTCAAGACCAGCCTGGGCCTGTCTCTACAAAAAATTAAAAAATCAGCTGGGCATGATGGTATGTGCCTATAATCCTAGCTACTAAGGACAGGCTGAGAAGAGATGATGGCCTGAGCCCAGGAGTTCAAGGTTGCAGTGAGCTATGAGCTTGATACTGTACTCTAGCCTACCCAACAGACCAAGACCTTGCCTTAAAAAATATAAAAAAATGGCTTGGCACCTGTGGCTCAACAGGCTAAGGCACCAGCCACATACACCTGAACTGGTGGGTTTGAATCCAGCCTGGGCCCGCCAAACAACAATGACGGCTGCAACCAAAAAAACGGCCAGGTGTTGTGGCGGGTGCCTGTAGTCCCAGCTACTTGGGAGGGAGAGGCAGGAGATTAGCTTGAGCCCAGGAATTGGAGGTTGCTGTGAGTTGTGATGTCATAGCACTCTATGCAGGGTGACAGCTTGAGGCTCTGTCTCAAACAAAATAAATAAATAAAATAAAATAAAAAATAACACACATAAAAATCCACTTGAGTAGTTTTTCAATATAGTCAAAATCCTTTGGGCTGGTTCTTAGGGATGGAAAAGAAGCAAAGACAGACAAAAATAGTTAATAACAGTCATCAAAATTTGGAACTTAAGTGTTTACTTATATATCAGCACCTTGTAAGTGGTACTGATAACATCTTTTCATCAGTCCTGGCTCGTCTAGAGTTTTGGAATGGGAAAGAACTGTGTGTAACTAAATGTATTTTCTAAAAGTGAATCTCATGGAACTCTAAGTGGTAAGAGTAACAGACTTATTAGCTCTAGGTTTCTAGTCCTACTAGGGCATCAATTTCTAAATATAAATATAAATTAAAGAGATAAAGATGATAAAAAAATTTCATATGCATACACATGAAATAAAATTCATGTCATAAACAACTCTCAAAATATTTAATTTCCTAGAACACATTTCAATAGCACTTTTATAAAATGGAAAGTGAGATCCTTATAAATGAAAAATTTCATCTTACCAAACTGTAATTTCTTCATAACAGCCACGTATTTTTCTTCAAGTGATTTTAATACTGACAAAGGTTTGGGTTTCAAAGCTGTCTTCCTTGAGTATTCACCTAGTTTCTTCTCTGTTATTTAACAGATAAATAACATAAGTATACATTTTAAAAGATTTAAAATGAAAAACATTTCACTTCTAGAGTTGAAATTTTGAATTCCAAAAAACTACCAAACTCTTCACAATTATTTTATTACACTATTTTGAGAACAATCTCTATTTCATAAACATAACAAAAGAGCAAAAAAATCAGCTTTAAAATAGTAGCAGTAAAGCAATAGATAATGCAGATTGCTAGTTTTTCTTGCTAATACATGATAATATGAATTTAAACCAGTGGTTCTCAACCTGTGGGTCACGACCCCTTTTTAACAATGAAAACATATTGCAGCATTAGGAAGGTTGAGAACCACTGATTTAAACTAAAATATTCTTAACATACTATCCTTTCTCTACCACAAAAGCTTTCTTAAATTCCATGACTTTCCCAGTGGAAAGGAAAAAGAAATTTATGATGATAGATGTTTCAGTCTATGAAATTTAGTTTCAGAAATCATATACAATCAAAATAAATATTTTAAAATTAATTACTATTTATCATTGAAACCTGACAGACAACATCATTTTCAAGCAAACAAACTTGCTTGGAAATCATTCACATAAAGCAAGAACAGAAAAGCACTTTTTAGTAGATGAAAGAAAAATCTTCCACCAAATGACAGGTAGCAAGAGAAGAATCATCCTGTACCTTGATTTGCTTGGCGCAAACTGGTGGTGGCCGCATGGACTATCTCAGCAGTCTTTTGGATGTCTGGTACCAAAAGAGTAAGTCCTTCTGGTTCTTGATCAGATGAATCTGGTTTTACTCCTGTTTTAACATTTTCCCTTTTAGATCTGAATTTTTATTAATATGGAAAGAAATGCAAGAAAAAATAAGACTTAAAATGAGAAATAAATACCTCCATAAGTCCATAAGTGCTTAAAAATAAGAGTGTGCATTTCATTTGTCATATACATGATATATATCAGAGTAGTTTAAGTTGCTTCTGAAGCCATAGGCTAATCCTTAAGATAATAAAGAAAATTATGGGAAGACTTTCCTTTCTAACATAAAAACAGACAAGAGATAACACATTACACACGTGTCATATTGTAAAAGACCTAGATATCTATGATGTCCTTAGATCCACTTTTAAAAACACAATTATAAATACCTAGAGAGAAAAATTATTTCTATGCTAAAAGGAACAGATGTCTATACTCTCTTTCCTAAGATTTGGGAAACAAAAACCATATGTAATACTATATTTTAATAGTATCTGCATTAAATTCAGAGCTAATAAATTTCCAAGAAAAATATAAATATAACAATTCAGAATAAAAGGTAGGTTCGCTAGTGGGTATCTTAATACAATGTGCATCTATACACTGAAACTTTTTTTTTTTTTTTTTTTTGAGACAGAAACTCACTCTGTCACCCTGGGTAGAGTACTGTGACATAATAGCTCATAGCAACCTCAAACTGTTGGGCTCAAGCAATCCTCCTGTCAGCCTCCTCAGTAACTGGGTCTACGGATGCCTACCATGATGCCTGGCTAAATTTTCTACTTTTGGTGGAGATAGGGTCTCACTCTTGGTCAGGCTGGTCTTGAACTCCTGAGCTTCAGCAGTACACCTGCCTCGGCCTCCCAAAGTGCTAAAGTGCTAGGATTACAGGCGTGAGCCACTAATCCTGGCCTATGCACTGAAACTTTCAATTAATCAACACTAAGCTTTAGGGCATAATCATTTTAAATATACTATTCTGTTATTTCCTTTCAGATTCTAAAACATACCCAACTTCACATCACATTGTTATCATAAAAGGAAGTATTATATCAAGGCTTCAGTGTATAGGGCATTAAAATACTTCTGCAAATTTTCATGATAACTGTAGTAAGAGTTTAATAGAAGAGTCACTGAAAAATTACAACTAAACATTATTTCCCTTTATTCTATTTCAACTCTCAGCACATGATTCACGTTATAAACATATTTACCACTAATGCTTAGATTTTTAAAAAAATCTGTGTATTCATTAATTCCTTAAATAGTTAATTTAAAATAAATTGAAATCACATGTAAATAAAAGTGCTCAAAATATTTATGCTAAGGTATGATCTAAACTATACATCACATATCTTTTTAGTTGTGTACCTACCAAGAAAAGAACTTGGCCATTATATTAAAATAATACTTCACAAAGTGGGCATAGAACTATAAGAAGAATAACAGAAGGAAGGAGAATTCTTAACAAATAATGTCATCTACATACAAGTGAATCTTTCCTTACCATAAAAACAAACTCTTGTCAGAAGTAATTCAATGTCTAACTGTTAGTAGATAATCAACAGTAAAGAAGCCACTCAGGAGGGCTGCAAAGGTAAATGGGCACAGTACTGTGCCATGTTTTAAACTTGGTTCCCATAGTGTGTAAAAAGAAAGCCTAACATCCACAGACTTAAGTATAATAAGGTATGTACTAACTCATCTGGCAAGATGTCTTAACTGAAGAGGCATAATACGTCATGGATCACTGTCATTCCTCCTATGTTCTCTTATAATCCCTGAGCTGTAAGAAGTCACAGAGAGCACATGACCACTATGCTTTGCCACTCAGGGAAACAGATGTTACACTGCACGTCCTGTCAGCCATCAATTTCTGCATATGTGTATTTGAATACACGTGTTTGCATCTATACGTGAGTAAAGTGGTATGTTATAAGACAGAAAAATCAGATACTTTTACTGACTCAAGACAGCTAAGATACTATGTCTTTTATGACTATGAAATAAAACTGAGACTATAGTTTAATAAAGAGTCTGGCCATTTCTTAATAAAGATATGATTCTGGTAGAGGAGTATAAACAGATTCTGAACTTCGGCATTTATCAACACCTATTAACAATCTATGTCAAACACTGAGAATTACTAAAGTACAAAAGCTGCTCTTCGTACTCACTTTGAATTTACAAGGACTCTCCCTCCCCCACTGTAAATGATGCTTTATTACTAGGGCTTTAAAAAAATCATTAATTAATAGGGCCACTGAATTATAATAAGAGAACCACAGTAAATCTTTGAGAAAATAGTTATGGTAATAGCTATAATAAAATATAGATGGTTTCCTAAGTCTGTTATCATCAGTTGACCCACCACACTCTCAAAAAAATTTCACGTAAAGAAATATATCTTGCAAAGAAGGAAGATATGAAAGTGAAGTTCATTTTTCCAGAAAGGGTATTTTCTCCTTGAAGATACAAGAACCTTTGGCATGGAGCGTGACCTGCATTAATTTAATTTAGGGCTTTACTGTATCCACCACCTCAATGTACAAGGTACCCTTAGAAAATTACTGATACTAAATTTTAAGCCCTATTTCATGAAAACCAATTTTCTAATTCCAGTTTTTAAAAGATTAGTAGGAGATTATTAAAATAGTTCAAATGGTTAAATGGTAAATTTTATGGGGTTTGGGCCACAATTAAGGAAAGGAAAAGGGAGAAATAGTGGAAGAATCCATAGAAGTTTTAAAAAATTCTTCTTACATCAAATACAGGAAAGGAATGATCATATATATTTCATATTGAAGACAATGGTCGAATTGTACAGCAGATATCTTTTAGGCCTTCACACCAGATTCTAATGAACAATTTTTTAGTTGGACAGAAAAAAGGGGCTCATCTCTAAAAGGTGAGAATACTTCAAATATAAGAGGAGTACACGCTACCTACCTATCAATGATTGCAATTAGTCATTTTCTGACATTAAGCTACAGCCAGTAGTGTCTTTTCTATAAAAGTTGCAGGTTATTGTCAACCCATATGTAGGCCCAGCTCATGAAAAAAGGCCATACCTGAGCTCACATCCTGAAGTCTGTGTGAAAAGCTATTTGAGTTCAAGGCACCTAGCTGGAAGTAGGTCTTTGTGACTGACAATGGATCCAACATGGTAAAAGCAATCAGCGACGGCCGCTACCATGGTATCCGCTGCTTTGTGCATACGTTGAATCTGGTTGTGATCACTGCCCTGAAGAAATACGAGGAAGCAACTGAAGTTTCTACTGTTGCACAGAATTATCTGCAAACATTTTCGACTATGCTGTGAATTCCAACTCAATAGCTAATAAATTAAGCGAATTTTGGCTCTGGGACATATGCTCTGAAGTAGGATGTGAGCAAAATGGGCAAATATTTCTTCTAAAATAGAACAAAACAGAAAAGCAAACCCACACCTCAACATTCAGTTATAATGAAGTGTCTCTACTGATACTACCACCCAATTTAAGTTAGATTATTTGTAATGCTAAATGCACCACATCAGATATATGTTCTTTTATAAGTGAAACAGCTTACTACAGGCATTTTCTTGAAGAATCTCTTTAATCCTCTGCACTCCTAGTTCTAAAGCCAAAAGTACCACCCAGTCAAAACTAACGCTTAAAAAGTAGAGCGATCAAGAAGAAGTTATCTGGAGACTATATGCTGAAGTGTCCGGATTCAAGACTATCAAGAATTAGCACCTTAGAAGAAGATTTTAAAACTATAAGAGAATGAAACTTCTATAATTACCTATAAAACAATTATTATATTATGCTCCTCAATTCTAAAGCTCTTTGCCAGGGAATTATTGCTTAAAACAAACTAAGATTAAAGGTAAATGGAAAGATTTAAAAAAAATTGTTATTATGGAGAAATGTTTCCTTCCAATGTCTCCAGAAAGCATAAAAATAATTCTTGGACTGAACCAGTAAATGGGGCAAAGATCTCTATGACGTTTTCATGATTATTTTAAAGCTTAGTTTATAACTTTACGATTCCCTTTTGTTTTTGTTTAAACTCTCTCTAATTGAAAGTCCCAGTTTAATCTTTAAGGATTTAAATGAAAGTTGGAAAAGCTTGGTAAGCATCAATGAGAAGTATGGAAATATTTAAAACAGAGGTATAAGAAGCCTTTATAAATAAAACCTAGATTTCTATATAGAGAAAAATAAAATAAATTTTACGCTAGATTAACATCAGCAGACATAACAAAGGTACTGTGTGCTACTGTAGAATGGAGCTGCCACAAATAATATGCTTCACCAGTTTACCAAGGACAACTCAGCTGAGCGAAAGAAGAGATATTAAAATAAATGCTGGAATCTAAGTCCCCTCTACTATTAAGGAAAAGAACAACTGAACTGGAAACTTTTAAAGAAATGTATGGATATAACAAATGTTACAAGGCTACAAAATCAAGACTATTACATTTTGTGAAAAAGGTGGAGGTAAAAGAAACCAGAAAATGTTTTCCCAACAGAAAACAATGTAGAAGGGCTAGAACTGACATGCTTTTCTAACTGACTGAAACCCTAGAAGATCCAGCTTCTAGGCAGTCTAAAAAAGTATGTATTTACCTTATAAAAATCTCTTAGGAGATTAAAAGGAAGTGGGAGTATTCCTACAAGAGATCTCACTTATTAAAAAATCTAACAAATAACTTTACACCATGAAAAAACTTTGGGATATTGTGGCAGGCGCCTGTAGTCCCAGCTACTCAGGAGGTTGAGGCAAGAGAATCAGCTAAGCCCAAGAGTGGAGGTTGCTGTGAGATGTGTGAGGCCATGGTACTCTACCACGGGCGATAAAGTGAGACTCTGTCTCTACAAAAAAAAAAAAAAACCTTTGGGATAGCTTTAAAAAAGGCAGTAAAGGATACTTATTTAATAACTGTTCAAAAAGAAGTTCAGTGTCCACAATACCTTACATTGAACAGAGCATCATTTGTGTCATGTCTTGATAAAATTAAGACTACTGCTATCAGTAGTCTCTTGGCAGCATATCTCCTGGCAGCAAGTTCTCAAATTTCTGATGAAAACACCAAATATCAAATGCACTAAATACGATTGCTCACTAGAATACAGCTGGAAAAGTACATCAGATATAAAAATTGCCTTCATTCCTGCTTCAAGGAAGCTATGAAGTGTTACATTTCTACTATGGCTAAACTTTGAATTCAGGCTGAGCACAGTAGCTCACGCCTTTAATCCCAGCATTTTGGAAGGTCAAGGTGGAGGGATCGCTTAAAGACAGTTCAAGACCAGCGTGGGCAACACAGTGAGACTATCTCTACAAAAATATTAATAATGATAATAATAATAATGTTAAAAAAATAAAAAATTAGCCAGGCAAGGTGGCACATGATTATAGTCCTAGCTATTTGAGAAGCTGTAGCCAGACAACTGCTTCATCCAGTTATAGTGAGCTATAATTGGCTAGTGAGAAAGAGGAAAATCCTATCTTTAAAAAAATTGTTTTTAAATAAATAAATAAACTTTGACTTCATTTTAACATAATGTAGACTGACATGTCCTGCAGGAGACAAATTTCATGTGAACAAGCATGTAAAAGATGAAAGGGTCACATCTTTATCGTGTAAAGATGACTATTTTATGTGCAACAGAATGAGTTTTCACATTAAAAAATAAATTTCAAGTGAAAACAATATATATGTATATGTGTGTACACACACATTTAAAGTACTGTCATCCATGCCACAAATTCCTTTATTAATGGAGGTAACGGAGAACTGCTTTCAAGTTCTCTTAACAGCCTAAAATAAAATTTTGAACAATAACTGGTCATAAACAAAAGCAGTGGTTTGCTTACTCTTTTAATATTAACTACTATTATAAAAACCCTCTAATAATTTCCTCTTGACAGGATTTAAAGATATTAGAAATATAAGGTATACATAGTATTAAAGTAATAATAAAATTCAGGAAATGGAAAACTATTGTTTGTGGGGGCGTAGCTTCTTTTAACAACACAGAGAAAGCAATTTTACCACCAACACACTGCCCTAATCCATGCCAGTGGATATAAAATCAGCTTTTCAGACAGTACAGGAAAAATACACGCCCCAATACCTAAGAAAGTTAAAAAAAAAGAAAAAGGTTATTATGATTCAATTAATTTTAGCCATTAATTGAACAAAAAAGCCATCAAATGGTAAAGCTGACACATTCCTCATAAAGTTGCTGCCTGCTCCAGTACTGCCCAGACAACAAACACAATAAAGCTAAGCTGACTTTGGTAGCCCGGTAATTACTGACCGAGCACAACTAGAATGCTATGCATACCTAGCAACAGATGCTGCCTTTAAATACCCTAAGACATGACAAATTATCCAGGAACGAAAAGATGACTGAAAGGAAAACAGCACCAAAATTCTATAAATCCATATTACTGTATGTACTTTCAAAATTAACAAAAAACAATTTGTTTTTTTAATTAAAAAATATTGGTAGGCTCCTCTACTCCCAGATACTCGGGAGGCTGAGGCAAGAGAACCACTTATGCCCGCTCAAGAGTTTGAGGTTGCTGTGAGCTATGACATCATGGCACTCTACCGAGGGCTACAAAGTAAGACTCTGTCTCAACAAAAAAAAAGGGGGGAGGGGGACCCACCCGTAGTTCACTGGTTAGAGAGTCAGCCATATGCACTGGTGCTGGTGGGTTCGAACCCAGCTGCACCTGCTAAAACAAAAAAAATAGCTGGGGTTTGTGGCAGATGCCTCTTGTCCCAGTTACTAGCAAGGCTGAGGCAAGAGAAACACTTAAGCCCAATAGTTTGAGGTTGCTGCACTGTAATGCCACAGCACTCTATCAATGGCAACAAAAGGAAAGTCTGTCCCCAAAAGAAAAAAATGGAAAGTCTGTCTCCAAAAGAAAAATTTTTTTTTTACTTCACTATCACCACATAAAAAAACAATTTTTATAGACCTTAAATATTTAACCCAGCTCAGAAACAAGTCCCCTTCCTCATTTTGAAGTAATCATTGATGTACAAACCTAATTATTCTTTGGAAGCTTAATGTGGTAGATAAGTATATTTGACTGGGGCAATAGGACATGTGAATTCTTATCGCAGATCTACCACTAAGCATTGAAGAACCTGGAACAATTCACAATCCGTATGGCCTTTGTTTTCCTCATTTATAAAAAGACAGAATCTAGCCGTGGTGGGTGACACATCTTTTGGGGGCAAGACACAATTATAAGAGGGGCTCTGCCTAACAAATGCAATCAATGTAACCTAGTTCTTTGTACCCAATAATTAAAAAAAAGAGAGAGAGAGGAATTCTAAAAAGAGTCCCTTATCACTCTAAAAATCTACAGATACTGGGCAGTGCCTGCAGCTCAAAGGAGTAGGGCACCAGCCCCATATACTGGAGGTGGTGGGTTCAAACCCAGCCCCGGCCAAAACAAACAAACAAAAAAATACTGCAGCCAAGTTACTAACTCTAAGGTGCTCAGAAAGATTTCTTATAAACTAAATCTTAGCAACAGACTTCAAATTCAGCAATTAAGACTGCTTGAGATTTTATCTAAGAAAATACAACAGAAATTGTCCTGAAACGATAAACTCATATAATCTAATTTAATAAGTAAAAATGAATAATTTATACAAATATGTTATGCTACTAGGGTAGAAATAATATTAAGTCAAATTATAATTTTTAAGAGTATTCTTTAATCACTTACGTAATAGAATAACTCACAATATTTGATAAAAGTGCTGTTCAGGAATCAGTTAAGGCCAAAGTTTACCCATTATACAGGTATAATAAGTATAAGTGATTAATGAACTATTTGAATAAGAGACAGCAGTGGTGTATAAAAATAAAAATATTCAGCTTGTCTTACTTCATAAATGAATATGATGGACATCAGGATACACAGATGCTAAATCCCAGCTTTATTAACTATTAGTATGTGTTTAATGTTAAACTCTAAGCAATGGTTTCATTCTCTATTAAATAAAGATAATAAATACTCTCTTGCCTACTATATAGAATAGGAAAAACAAATAATCTAAGCAATTCTGGAACTATACATTTTATACAAAAGTTAAAGTTACATTATGACCTCCTTGTATTTTTTACATAACTATAGGCAATTATATACTTATTGTAACTTACCCACAATTTAAGGCAGATTGGCTTATTCTCAAGAAACAAGAAGGGAAAGCAATAAAAGCTCAAAGTCTGGAACAGAAATATACTCATCAAAATTAAATTGGCAGAACAAAAAAATGTAGTGGGGTGGCACCTGTGGCTTGAGTAGGGCACTAGCCCCATATACGGAGGGTGGCGGGTTCAAACCCGGCTCCAGTCAAACTGCAAAACAAAAAAATAGCTGGGCATTGTGGCAGACGCCTGTAATCCCAGCTACTCGGGAGGCTGAGGCAAGAGAATCACCTAAGCTCAGGAATTGGAGGTTGCTGTGAGCTGTGTGACACCATGGCACTCTACCAAGGGTGATAAAGTGAGATTCTGTCTCTACAAAAAAAAAAAAGTAGGAAATATTATGAAAATTCATTTTCACCAGATTGTGAGCCCTCATAATTGCCATGGAATAAGAAGTAATGGCACTGGCTCGGCCCCTGTGGCTCAACGGGCTAAGGCACCAGCCACACTGGAGCTGGCGGGTTCGAATTCAGCCCGGATCCGCCAAACAACAATGACGGCTGAAACCAAAAAATGGCCGGGCGTTGTGGCGGGCGCCTGTAGTCCCAGCTACTTGGGAGGCGGAGGCAAGAGAATCACTTGAGCCTAGGAATTGGAGGTTGCTGTGAGCTGTGATGCCACTGCACTCTATCCAGGGTGACAGCTTGAGGCTCTGTCTCAAAAAAAAAAGGAAGTAATGGCACTGAATTTGTGTGCTCATCAACACCTTGTAACAACTTGTCTTTAGCAAGTGTGAAACACTACTCACAGCTGACATACATCCTTTGCCTCTGACTTCCTCTAATTCTTCTCTCGTGCCTTTAGGGAACTATTTGCTCCCACTGTTTATAGATCTAAACATCAACATATTACATACAAAAAATCAGTAAATCATGAAACCAAAGAAGTGAGCCAAAAACTAAGTCTTTGGGGATAAAATAAACGAGAAACTGGTACATTTTTTCTGCATCAGTCAATAAAGAAAAGAGTTTCAAACACAAAGTGATGGATCTTGCCACCCTGAGGGCGTCCAAAAAAATGAAACTTTTATGTAATAAAAGTATTCAGCCACTAGCCAAGGGAAGGAATTTCACCTAGAGTGTAACTCCTTAGAGGATGTACTAAAAGTTTTTGCTCTGTTTAAACAACTAATGTACTAGGCTTATTTGGTTCAAGTTCTAAGAGGAAATGCTTTCAGTTATTCTGCATTTAATATGATAGTGGCTGTGGGTTTATCACAGATGGCTTTTTATCATTTTAAGAAATGTAACATCTATGTTTATTTTCTTTTTTTTCTATGCCTGTTTTCTTAAGTGTTCATGTCAAAAAAGGATGCTTAATTTTGTCAAATGCTTTTTCTATGTCTATTGAGAGGACCATATGGTCACTGTTTTTACTTCTGTTTATGTGGTAAACTATGTTTATGGATTTACGTATGTTGACCCAGCCTTGCATACCTGGGAAGAAGCCCACCTGGTCTTGATGAGCTATTGATTGATTGATTGATTGATTGATTGATTGATTGATTTTTGAGACAGAGTCTCACTCTGTTGCCCTCGGTACAGTGCTGTGGCGTCACAGTTCAGAGCAACCTCAAACTCTTGGGCTCAAGTGATTCCCTTGCCTCAGCCTTCCAAGTAGCTGTGACTACAGGTTCCCACCACAACACCTGTCTATTTTTCGTTGCAGTTGTCATTGTTTAGCTGGCCCAGTCTGGGTTCAAAACCCGCCAACTTCAGTGTATGTGTCTGGCACAACCACTGCGCTAAGGGCATTGTAAGCCGTGATGAACTATTTATTTTTGATGAGTTTGCAAACTTAATTGTCTTATCTTGTGTGTGTGAGAAAGAGACAGAAAATTAGCTGGGACTACAGGTGTGTGCCACTCAGAAGGCTGAGGCAGAAGGATGCTCGAACCCAAGAGTACGAGTTTTCAGTGAGCTATGATGAGGCCTCTATACTTTAGCCTAACCAACAGAGCAAGACCCTGTGTCTTAAAAAAAAAAGATAAAAAGAAAGATTCACAACTTATAGTAACTGCATAGTGTTTAAGTGTAAAAGTTAACATGGACAAACTGATTAACATTGCTGTTGGTTAATTATTAGTACACATTGAACTGAATTCAGCAGTAACATTTTTTTCTGGAGGCCCAAAAAGTTAGACAAGTACATCACTTCAAAACAGAAAATTTTATATTCCACACTTTCTCATTTCAACTGACAAAGATAAGTAATTCTCTGGATTTTCTTCAGAAATTTAAACTTTTTTTAGGAATACATGTGACACATTTCATAGCATTTTGAAAGGACACCTTAATTGCACCTATAAAGTAAATGAAATGTAACTTTCTACTTAAGTCATTTTTCTACTGTAATCTATTGTGTAAAACCTAACCATTTCAGGATGCTGTGATCAGGAAATTTTGCAATTTTTACTTGTTCAATCAAAAAAAAATTTTTTTTTTTTTTTTTTTTTTTAGAGACAGAGTCTTAAACGTGATAAACTCAAGTCTTAAACTCGATAAACACACTTAGTAGAGTGCTGTGGCATCACACAGATCACAGCAACCTCCAACTCCTGGGTTTAGGTGATTCTCTTGCCTCAGCCTCCTGAGTAGCTGGGACTATAGGTGCCCACCACAACGCCTGGCTATTTAGTTGTTGTTGTTAGAGTTTGGCTGGGGCCAGGTTTGAACGAGCCATCCTCGGTATATGGGGCCAATGCCCTACCCACTAAGCCACAGGCACCGCCTCAATCAAAAAATTTTAATAGGGCAGTCAGTGCCTGTGGCTCATCGAGTAGGGCGCTGGCCCCATATACCAAAGGTGGCGGGTTTAAACCCAGCCTTGGCCCAATTGCAAAACAGAAAAATAGCCAGGTGTTGTGGCGGGCGCCTGTAGTCCCAGCTACTTGGGAGGCGGAGGCAAAAGAATCACCTAAGCCCAGGAGCTGGAGGTTGCTGTGAGCTGTGTGACGCCACGGCAGTCTACCGAGGGCAATAAAGTGAGACTCTGTCTCTACAAAAAAACAAAAAAATTTTTAATAGTAGCTTGAATAAAAATGGGGAAATGATTGATTAAACCATAAATTATTTGTCCTGTTTAATTTTATTTGCCTAGATTATAGTAAATAATTCTTTATTTACCCTATTTCAAAGACATTTAGAATTACCTCAGTCATCACTTCAATATAAAAATCAAAGTGGCTTCCAAATTAATAAAAAGGCTTTCTTGTTGTTTTGTTTTGTTTTTGTTTTTGCAGTTTGGCCGAGGCTGGGTATGAACCCATCACCTTCGGTATATGTGGCTGGCACCATACTTGCTGAGCCACAGGCGCCGCCACACAATTTCTTTTTTTGTTGTTTTGTTTTGGAAAAAGCCTTTTTTACTTTCTCTACTTACCTATTACAGACCGTGTGTTGTGTATGTGTATATTAGTTTTTATTTTTTAAAGGTAAGGCATTATCATTATGTTACCCCAAATTCCTGGGCTCAAGTAATCCTCTCTCTTTTGCCAACTAAAGTGGTGGTATTACAGGTGTGAGCAACCTCAACAGGCCTACAAATCATGAATCATGAAAGGAGGTGTTAGGAAGGGTAGTAAATTATTGAAACACAGAATCATAAGTCAAAGAATATTAAATTATCATCTTTGAGAAGCTCGTAACACAAAATTTGTATAGTAAATACTCAATAACTGCTAAAGAATGGTCAACTTTCAAATATCAGACTAAAGGCTGGGCACAGTGGGTCACACCTGTAATCATAGCACTCTGGGAGGCCAAGGTGGGTGGACTGCCTAAGCTCACAGGTTCAAGATCAGCTTGAGCAAGAGTAAAACCCCCGTCTCTAAAAATAGCTGGACATTGTGGCAGGTGCCTGTAGTACTCAGGAGGCTGAGGTACAAGAATTGCTTGAGGGTGACTGAGGGTGACAAAGTGAGACTCTGTCTCAAAAAAAGAAAAAAAGAAAAGAAACAGACTAAATCACAGTAAATCTCCCCTAGCTTCCACTTTGCAGTATCAACAAATAGGCTAAATTACCAGATAAGTCAGGAAAGATAAAATTTATAAACTGAAAGCATATACACATTTTAAGTAGTACTCTGGTTACACAATACCAATTGTGTTGCAATTATCAGTGACCAAACTGCAAGGGATAATCCTTTCATTATTAAGGAATAATTATGATTGAGGATAATTTGCCTTAAAGTCTATTATTTTACATATATATATGATTTTTTTTTTTTCAGACCCTGGGTAGAGTGCCGTGACATCACAGCTCACAGCAAGCTCCAACTCCTGGGCTGGACCTCCCAAGTCCCAAGTTAACCTCCCAAGTTAACTGGGACTACAGGCACCAGCTACAATGCCTGGCTATTTTTTTTTTTTTGGTTGCAGCCATCATTGTTGTTTGGCGGCCCGGGCTGGATTTGAACCCACCAGCTCAGGTGTATGTGGCTGGCACCTTAGCTGCTTGAGCCACAGGCACGGAGCCAAAGTCTATTATTTTAAAGGTGAAAATTCAGGCTGGGCATAATGTCTGTAATCCTAGCACTCTGGGAGACTAGGGTGAGAGGATCCCTTGAGCTGAAAAGTTTAAGAACAGCCTGAGCAAGAGCAAGACCCCATGTCTATTTAAAGTAGAAAAATTGGCTGGGTATTGTGGCTGACACCTGTGGTCCCAGTTACTTGGAAAGGTAAGGCAGAAGGATCGCTTGAACCCAGGAGTTTGAGGTTGCTGTAAGGTAGGCTAATGCCACAGCACTCTAACCTGGGCAACTGAGTGAGAGGCTACTTTTCAGATCAATATGTGTATATTTATAGATATATACATATATATAATTACATATCTCATATACACATATCACTGTCTAAAAAAGTAATAGAAAATAGAACAAATATAGTCTACAGGGTATAAAAGGAAGTCCCATGGTGAGGTGCCACTGTGCCAACCCAAGTTCCTTCTCCAAGCAGTCATTCTTACTAATGTGTTTGAATATATAAAGTTCAGTTGAAGTCATATGGCTGCAATATTAATTTTACCTAGTATACTCTCCAGCAGATCACTTAAAAGTATAATAAGCAACCCAGTAATACATCTTCTCATCCGAGATACTTCTTTATCCAAGAATTACTTGGGTTACCTTTTGAAGACATACAAGTGCCCCCTTGAAAAGTTTGGGGGAGGCTCGGCACCTGTGGCTCAGCGGGCTAAGGCACCAGCCATGTAAACCTGAGCTGGCGGGTTCAAATCCAGCCTGGGCCCACCAACCAACAATGACGGCTGCAACTCAAACAAAAATAGCCAGGTGTTGTGGCAGGCGCCTGTAGTCCCAGCTACTTGGGAGGCAGAGGCAGGAGACTCGCTTGAGCCCAGGAATTGGAGGTTGCTGTGAGCTGTAATGGCACGACACTCTACCCAGGGTGACAGCTTGAGGCTTTGTCTTTAAAAAAAAAAAAAAAAAAGAAAGAAAAGAAAAGTTTGGGGGAAAGGATCATTTCCTTCATTATGTACATTACAGTAACTTTTATTTAAGGAAAGGCTCTGAAATAAGAGATTAATCTTAAAGGCAAAGGGCAAAGTCCTGGAACAGCAGCACAGACCTGGATTAGAAAGTATGTCGGCTAGACACAGGACCAAATGAGGAGCAGGAAAGCAAAAAATAAAGAGGAGGAGAGAAGCATGTTAAGTTAAAAACCAAGCTACTTTTGTAAAACTCTTAAGGTGATGATGAGAAACACACCACCACTCAATCTTGTAGCCACATTTAAAAACCAATTAAGGCTAGGTTAGCTTCCTGCTAACCTTCGAGTCTCCCAACTAAGCACAGAAAACAATGGAGGAAAGGAGTAATAAACACCTTTAAACACCTTCCATTTCTTCTTATTCTATTTTGTTAGTTTCTATCTGCAAAATGCCTTTACTTTTACTGACCTAAGGATATATCTTACCATACAGTGTTTTCCAAAGTGAAGTAAAATGTTAGGTGGTTGTTAGATATGATATGAAATAACTGCACACAGTGAGAAAGCTTTATGAAAGGAAATGTTAAGCCCTTAGTAATTCTTTAGCATGTGCTAAGTCTCCCTTTTTAAAACAGAGAGCATGCCTGGTATCACAGACTATTTCTATTTTAGTGTATTCAGTTTTTAATCTTTTTTACATTCTTAGTAAAGTCAATAGTGATGAAAAGTATATGGAGTTTGAGGTTACTGTGAGCTATGATGCCACAGCACTCTACCCAGGGAGGCAGAATGAGCCTCTGTCTCCAGGGGGAAAAAAATTTCATAGAATTGTGTATCCAAAGAAAAAAGGTCAAATTTACCCTATAATCATTAAATTATAAGAATTGTATTGTACTGTACTTCTCAGCTTCCTTTTCAAAATTCAATGATATATCTGAGAATACTGCTTTATTCTTTTCCATTGCTTCATAAATTTAAATACCTAAATTTACTGAGGGTTAAACAATCCTCTTTAGATAGAAATGCATCTTTTATTTTTACACTTGTTTGACCAACAAAATAGGAATGATTATTCCTGATTACACTTCCTTGTGCACATGGGCTCAGTTTTTCTAGGATAAATAAGTAAATATGATAATCAATAGTTTATTTTGTTTTATACTATCTTCTATTATAGTACATGATTCTGGCTTTTCTGAACTGGTAGTAATTTAAAATTTCCCTTTTAAATAAAAGTTGAAGAAAAGCTAGTTTTAAAAAATGTTAGTCAATCTAAAGAAAAATTTTGAAGTAAACAATAACATAAGTAGTATAAAATTTTAAAAGTTCTTCCTCACAAATATAGAGACTCCATGAAGAAAACTATTTGCCTTCAGCTGATTACAGAAATTGTATTATCATATATAAGATCTCTTCTTAGATTACAAAAGATTCTACAATAATATAGACAAAACGCTCTAGAAAAAATTATTTATTAAAAACCTACTTTTCAAGAAAAAACTAGCATTTTGAAATTGTCTGGCATTTTTTCCTCCCCTACTGGCAAAGTAATCAATTTCCCTTTCCTTCTTTTCAAAAACCACTTGTTCTTGGGGGTAGTGTTTTTGTTTTTGAGACAGAGTCTCACTATGTAACCCTTGGTAGAGTGCCACGGCATCACAGCAACCTCAAATTCTTGAGCTCAGGTGATTTTCTTGCCTGGGCCTCCTAAGTACCTGGGACTACAGGCGCCTGCCACAACACTCAGCTGTTTTTAGAGACGGGGTCTCGCTCTTGCTCAGGCTGGTCTAGAAGCTGTGAGCTCAGACAGTCCCCCCACCTTCGGCCTCCCAGAGGACTAGGATTACAGGTGTGAACCACTTTTTTTTCTTTTTTCTGATGCGCCTTGAGAATAAGTACCAAACTTTCAGAAATAGATTCTGGGATGGGCTCATTGGCTTCCGGATGGGATGACACCCTACTAAAGCAACACGGTGCAGCATGATTGGAGCCGAGGGTATGCAGCAGGAGAAGCTGCTTCTTTTGGGGTAACAGCTGCTAAGGCATGTTTTAGCTCTGAGCAACTCCCATCAATTTCTCCCCAAAGTAGACACAGGTCCCTGAAACCTGAAATGAGTCAAGCAGAAGAAAATGGATTTGTGAAAGGGCCTGATTTGTTGGGTAAATTCCTCCACTTCACCTATTTGGTCTTGAGACCTTCCTGCTCTGTGGCAGGGCATTTTGTTTGAATTTGGAGGTAACGTCTGGGGTAGAACTAGGGAAGCTGGTCTGAATATGGAGCTCACTTGCCGTTCCCAGGGAATAGGAAGACCAGGCCACCATTTGGGGGAAGTTACCTTCCAGCCCTGTAGGGCTTTGGGAGACACATGGTCTGAGGTGCCATTTGGGGTGCATTTTGTCCTATGTGGAGTCCCATCTATTTGATAGGCCCTGGCATTTTATGTTGAGAATTCTTTGCATTAACTGTGTGTGTTATTTGTGGGTTCTGCTCCAACACAGAGAAGTTCCATCTTAAAGTCTCTTGGGAAGAATTCTATCTGAATTCTCAACTTACAGCAGCAAACCTATGTCTAAGGAGAAGGGTTTTATTATTTATTTATTTATTT
>CAUYON010158372.1:0-13389 GCA_963573935.1 Arctocebus calabarensis | reverse complement strand
TAGTCCCAGCTACTCGGGAGGCTGAGGCAAGAGAATCGCTTAAGCCCAAGAGCTGGAGGTTGCTGTGAGCAGTGTGACGCCACGGCACTCTACCCAGGGCGATAAAGTGAGACTCTGTCTCTACAAAAAAAAAAAAAAGAACAATTATATATTCATATACAAAGAAAAAAATGAACCTCTATCTTTATTTCTTCCTATCCACTAAGTTAATATTTCTTTTAGTATTTTATGTTTCATAAACAACCTAAAATTTATAGAAAAAAATAGAGAATCTTTGTCTATGCACTAGATAAGTACTTCTTAGATAGACTCAAAAAGCCAAAAAAAAAAAAAAAAAAAAACTAATATGCTTTTTTCATTATTCTTTTTTTTTTTTTTTCAGATGTTCTCAAGCTGTCAGCCTAGGTAGAGTGCTGTGGTGTCGTAGCTCACAGTAACCTCCAGCTCTTGGGTTCAAGTGATCCTCTTGCCTCAGTTTTTCTGTTTTTCTATTTTTAGTAGAGATGGGGTCTCGCTTTTGCTCAGGCTGATCTCAAACTCGTGACCTCAAGCAGTCCACCCTCCATAGCTTCCCAGAGTGCTAGGATTACAGACGTGAACCACCACACCTCACCTGTTTTGTTTTTGAGACCGTCTCACTCAATCCCCTGGATAGAGTGCTGTGCCATCGTAGCTCATAGCAACCTCAAAGTGCTGAACTCAAGCATTCCCCTTGCCTCAGCTCCCAAGAAGCTGGAACGACAGGAGCCTGCCACAATGCTGGGCTAGTAATTTTTTTTTTTTTTATTAAATCATAGCTGTGTACATTAGTGCAATCAAGGGTAGTACTTTTTTTTTTTTTTTTTTGAGATGAAGTCTCACTCCATTGCCTAGGCTTCAGGCTAAATATCATAGCTCACAGCAACCACAAATTGCTGGGCTTAAGTGATCCTCCTGCCTTAGCTTCCCAAGTAGCTGGGACTAAAGGCTTGTGCACCACTCCTGGCTAATTTTTGGAATTTTTGGTACAGAAGAATCTTGCTGTTCCCAGGTGGTCTCCATCTCCTGCCATTCCTCCCATCTTAGCCTCTGAACGTGCTAGGATTAGAGGCATGAGCCACCACCCCCAAACTGATATTAATTTTTTTTTTTTTTTTTAGAGACAGAGTCTCACTTTGTCACCCTCAGTAAAGTGTGCCACGGCATCACAGCTCACGGCAACCTCCAGTTCTTGAGCTTAGGTGGTTCTCTTGCCTCAGCCTCCCAAGTAGCTGGGATTACAGGCACCTGCCAGAACACCCGGCTATTTTTTTGTTGCAGTTTGGCCGGGGCCGGGTTCGAACCCGCCACCCTCGGTATGTGGTGCCAGCGCCCTACTCACTGAGCCACAGGCCCCGCCCTGATATCAAATTTTAAATCTTCAGGACTTCAACTATGATTATGCCATGGAACTCCAGCCTGGGTGACAGAGGGAGACCCCATTTCCCTAACAAAAGAAAATTAGCTCTTCGAAATGCACTGGGTTTGGGGGCAGATGTGGTGTACTTTGAAATACAGCCTCATTCTATTACCCTGAGTAGAGTACAGTAGTGTCATATCTCACCGAAACTACAAACTCTTGGGCCCAAGCAATACTCTTATCTCAGCTTCCAGAGTAGCTAGGACTACAGGCACCTGCCATAATGCCTGGCCTGTTTTTCTAATTTGAGTAGAGAGGGGTTTTGCTCTTGCTCAGGCTAACCTCGAAATCCTGATTTTAAGCAATCCACCTGCCTCGGCCTCCCAAAATGCTAGGATTACAGGCATGAGCCACCCTACCCAGCTAACATGCACTGGTTTTTGTTGTTGTTTGTTTGTTTGTTTGTTTGTTCGTTTTTGAAATGGAGTTTCACTTTGTCACCCTCAGTAGAGTGCTGAGGTATATCAGCTCTTGGGCCCAAGTGATTCTCATATCTCAGCCTCCTGAGTAGCTGGAACTACAGGCGCCCGCCACAACACAGGGTCTCGCTCTGGCTCAGGCTGGTCTCTGAGCCCTTGAGCTCAGGCCTTGGCCTCCCATATGCACTGGTAAAATAATGAAAAGACGGGCGGTGCCTGCAGCTCAGTGATAGGGCACTGGCCCCATATAGCGAAGGTGGTGGATTCAAATACAGCCTCGGCAGAACTGCAAAACAAAAAATAACCGGGCGTTATGGCAGGCGCCTGTAGTCCCAACTACTCGGGAGGCTGAAGCAAGAGAATCGCCTAGGCCCAGGAGTTGGAGGTTGCTGTGAGCTGTGTGACTCCATGGCACTCTACCGAGGGCAATAAAGTGAGACTCTGTTTCTACAAAAAAAAAAAAAAGGAAACAAAAGACTAGATACAGATTAGGAGAAAAAATTTGCTAATCACATGTTTGTTAGAATTCTTTTATCTATAGATCTTTATCTCTAGATAAAAGATCTCTTTTATCTCTTCATAAAGCCTCTTGTAACTCAATGATAAAAAGACAAACAAGCCAGTTTTTAAATGGACAGAGGTTTGAACAGATATTTCATTAACAAAGATATGATCAATTGCAGATAAGCACGTGAAAAAAGAATTATCATTGGACCCGGCACAGTTCATGTCTGTTATCCCAGTACTTTGGGAGGTTGAAGTGGGAGGATTACTTGAGGCTAGGAGTTTGAGGCCAACCTGGGCAATATAAGAAGACTCTGTCTCTACTGGAAAAAAAAAATTATTATTATTATTCACTAAGGAAATGCAAATTAAAACCATAATGAGAAATCATTATGTTGACTAAAATGGCTAAATTTTTTTAAAACTTACAGTATCAAGTACTTGATAGGAAGGCAAATTGGTACCATTACTTTGAAAAACAAGATCATTTCCTTATAAAGTTGAAATTTACTGTGTGACCTGGCGATCCCTCTCCTAAGTAGTTAGAGAAATGAAAACATGTACACTGAAAGACTTGTACATGAATATTTTCAGCAGCTTTATTTATAATAGCCAAAAATAGGAAACAGGCTGGGCGAGGTGGCTCACATCTGTGATCTTAGCACTCTAGGAGGCCACGGCAGATGGATTTCATGAGCTCTGGAGTTCAAAATCAGGCTGAGCAAGAGCCAGACCCCATCTCTACTAACATAGAAAAACTACCTGGCAGTTGAGGCAGGTGCCTCTAGTCCTAGCTACTTGGCAGGCTAGGACAAGAGGATTGCCTGAGCCCAAGAGTATGAGGTCGCTGTGAGCTATCATGCCATGGGACTCTAATCCAGGATGACAGAGATTCTGTCTCAAAAAAAAAAAAACAGGAAACAATCCAAATGGTCACAAGCTGATGAATAAGTAAACTAAGTATGGTACATCCATACCATAGAGTACTACTACTCATCCATAAAAAGGAATGAATTATTGATACATGCAGTAATATATATATATATCAATCTCAAAAGCATTATTCTAAGTGAAAGAAACCCAACACAAATAACTGCATTCTGTTTGCTTCCATTTATATGAAATTCTAAAAAAGCAACATTTTAGCATTAGGAAATTGATCACTGGTGGCCAAGGGTTGAAGGAAGGGTATTGACTCAGGTAAACTTTTGGAAGTTTGGGTACAAATGTTTTATATATTGATTGTGGTGGTGTTGATACAGTTGAATATGTTTCTCTGAACCCATTGAGGTAAACATTTTTAATTCAATTATATATGTAAATTATACCTCAGTAAAGCAGATTTCTAAAAAGTTAACTGTTTTCTTTTTTGGCCATGAGAAAACTGTCCTACAGGGTACTGAAACCTCAGCTCACGGAAAGAGATTCATCTTGTGACCCTTATAAGTAAAATCATCCATTTCTATTTCAGAGACAGAAGAAATAGGTGATGAAGAGGTTTTCTCATGGTTGAAGTGTGCAAAAGGACAGTCCCATGAACCAGAGAATCTCATGCCTACACAGATCATCCCTGGCACAGGTAAGAAAATGCCTTTTTCAAAGTGTTTTTATTTTATTTATTTGTTTGCTTATTTATTTTTTATTGAGGCAGAGTCTTTATCGCCCTCAGTAGAGTGCTGTGGTGTCACAACTCACAGCCACCTCCAACTCTTGGGCTTAAGCAATTCTCTTTTGCCTCAGCCTCCCGAGTAGCTGGGACTATGCCCGCCACAATGCCCAGCTTGCCCAGGTTTTTTGTTTTTTTTTTTTTTGAGACAGAGTCTCACTTTGTTGCCCTCAGTAGAGTGCTGTGGCGTCACAGCTCACAGCAACCTCAAACTCTTGGGCTTAAGCGATTCTCTTGCTTCAGCCTCCCAAGTAGGTAGGACTATAGGCACCCCTCACACCCTTTTGGTTGTAGTTGTAATTGTTTGGCAGGCCCGGGCTAGATTCGAACCTGCCAGCTCCAGTGTATGTGGCTGGCGCCCTAGCTGCTGAGCCACAGGCACCAAGCCACACCCAGCTATTTTTAGAGACAGGGTCTCACTTTTGCTCAGGCTGGTCTGGAACCTGTAAACTCAGGCAATCCACCCATCTCGGCCTCCCAGAATGCTGGGATTATGGGTATGAGCCACCACTCCTGGCCTTGGAAAAGTTTGTATTTGAGATATTCACATGAAATAAAATTTTTAATAGCCTTGGCAACATAGAGCTCATCTCTATAATAAAAAAATATATAAATATTAGCCAGGTGTTGTGGTGCTCACCTATAGTCTCAGCTACTCAGGCTGAGGCCGGAAGATCCCTTGAGCCCAAGAGTTTGTGCCTGCAGGGAGCTGTGATTGTGCCACTGCACTCCAGGCAGAGTTACAGAATGAAACCCTGTCTCTGTCTCTCTCTCTCTCTCTTTTCTTTTTGAGATAGAGTCCCATTCTGGTTCCCTGACTACAGTGTCGTGGCATTATAGCTCACAGCAACCTCAAGTTGTAGGGCTCAAGTGATCCTCTTGACTCAGTTTTTCTTTCGTTCTTTTTTTTTTTTTTTTTGTGGAGACAGTGTCACTCTATTGCCCTCGGTAGAGTGCTGTGGAGTCACAGCTCACAGCAACCTCTAGCTCTTGGGCTTAAGCGATTCTCTTGCCTCAGCCTCCCAAGTAGCTGGGACTACAGGCACCCGCCACAGCACCCGGCTAATTTTTGATGCAGTTCGGCCAGGACCGGGTTTGAACCCGCAGCCCTCGGTATATGGGGTCGGCACCCTACTCGCTGAGCCACAGGTGCCACCCTTGACTCAGTTTTTCTATTTTTAGTAGAGATGGCGTGTCACTATTGTTCAGGCTGGTCTCCAACTCCTGAGCTTAGGCAATCCACCCACCTCGGCCTCCCAGAGTACTAGGATTATAGATGAAAAGCACTGTGTCTGGCCTTACTGTCTCTTTAAAAAAGAAATTCTCAGGTGCCTATACTCCTAGCACTCTGGGAATCGGAGGTGGGTGGATTGCTTGAGCTCAGGAGTTGGAGACCAGCCTGAGTAAGATCCCATCTCAACTAAAAATAGAAAAAACTAGCGAGGCTTAGTGGCACATGGCTGTTAGTCCCAGCTACTTGGGAGGTTGAGGCAAGAGGATTATGTAAACTCAGGAGTTTTAGGTTGCTTTGAGCTATGATGATGCCACTGTGACAGAATAAGATTTAGTCTCAAAAAAAAAAAAAAAAGAAATTGAGGCTCGGCGCCTGTGGCTCAACGGGCTAAAGCACCAGCCACATACACCTGAGCTGGCGGGTTCGAATCCAGCCCCCGGGCCCGTCAAACAACAACGACGGCTGCAACCAAAAAATGGCCCGGCGTTGTGGCAGGCGCCTGTAGTCCCAGCTATTTTGGGAGGCCGAGGCATGAGACTCGCTTGAGCCCAGGAATTGGAGGTTGCTGTGAGCTGTGATGCCATAGCACTCTGTCCAGGGCGACAGCTTGAGGCTCTGTCTCAAAAAAAAAAAAAAAGAAAAAGAAATTGAGATGGTGTATGTTTTCCTGATTATTTTGTTTCACCAGATTTCTCTGAAAATTTATATCTTTGGGGTTTTTTTTTTATTTGTTTTGTTGGTTTTCTTTTGTTTTGAGCCTGAGTCTCACTCTGTAGCCCTTGGTAGAGTGTTGTGGCATCATAGCTCACAGCAACTTCAAACTCTTGCACTCAAGTGATCCTCTTGCCTCATCCTCCTGAGTAGCTGGGACTGTAGGAGCCTGCCACAGTGCTCAGCTAGATTTTCTATTGTTAATAGAGACCGGCTGTTGCTCTTACTCAGGCTAATCTCAAACTCCTTAGCTCAAGCAGTCCACCCACCTCGGCCTCCCAAAATGTTAGGATTATAGGCATGAACCACCACATTCGACTGAAAATTTCTATCTTTACATGCATGTTAGAGTGCATGTGGCTACTGCACACCCTACTCCTCCTTTCTGGTCAAAGTAACTGGTCGTGTTTCTAGGTATTATTTCACATCCCTATGGTTAGCTGGATCAAAATACAAAAGCCCATTTCTAGTCTTCTAGAAAGATCTCTGGTTTTCAGCATATAAAAATCCAGCTGAAGGTAATCTGGCCTCTTTAGTTTATAATGATGGCGGATATCTTAACAGTAGCAACAAGTGGTCATATTTGTATCATCCCAACTTACTTAATTGATTTGTGTAGAAGTTTCTGTATGCCTAGCCTCTATACTTCCATTAACAAATATGCATTGAAGATGGTGAATCTGCAAAATTACTGTCTATATTCTCATCCACTTAAGATAACTTTTGGACCTGTCTCTACAGAATTAAAAATTAAAAGATTAGCCAGCCGTTGTGGCACACCCATAATCCTAGCTACTTAGGAGGCTGAGGCAGGAGGATCACTGAAGTCCAGGAATTTGAGGTTACTGTGTGCTGTGTACTACAGTAGTACACCACTGTACTACTACTTCCTAGGTGACAGAGTGAGACCCTGTCTCAGAAAAAAAAAAGAAGAAAGAAAAGAAAAGCTTGGTTGGGCCCATTGGCTCAAGCCTATAATCCTAGCATTCTGGGAGACTGAGGCGGTTGGATTGCTTGAACTCCGGAGTTAGAGCCTGAGCAAAATCAAGACCCCTGTCTCTACTAAAAATAGAAAAACTTGAGACAAGAGGATGGCTTGAGCCCAAGAGTTGGTTTCTGTGAGCTCTTATGCCATGGCACCCTACCCAGAGTGACAGCTTGAAACTCTGTATCAAAAAAAAAAAAAAAAGAAAGAAATGCTTTGGGTGAGCATCCCCTTGCTTCTAAACCAGAGGGCTTCTTGAGTACAGGGTTAGGTTAAAGTGCATTTAAATGTTTACCCATCAGAGTTTACATTGATCTATTTTGTTTTGTTTACTTTTTTCTGATATAACTTACAGTGTAAAGTACATGATTCAAAATGTTAACACTTGGCTTGGTGCCTGTGGCTCAAAGGGCTAAGGCGCCAGCCACATACACCTGAGCTGGTGGGTTCGAATCCAGTCCCCTGGCCCGCCAAACAACAATGACGGCTGCAAACAAAAATGGCCGGGTGTTGTGGTGGGCTCCTGTAGTCCCAGCTACTTGGGAGGCGGAGGCAAGAGACTCGCTTGAGCCCAGGAATTGGAGGTTGCTGTGAGCTGTGATGCCACATCACTCTATCCAGGTGACAGCTTGAGGCTCTGTCTCAAAAAAAAAAAAAAAAAATTAACACTTAAACATTAAGAAATCTACCCTTCCTTATTGATCTTTTTTTTTGAGACTAAGTCTCAAGCTGTCACCCTGTTTAGAGGGGCCATGGCATCATAGCTCACAGCAACCTCCAACTGTTGGGCTGAAGTGATCCTCTTGCCTCAGTTTTTCTTTTTTTTTTCTTTTTTTTTTTTTTTTGAGACAGAGCCTCAAGCTGTCACCCTGGATAGAGTGTGGTGGCATCACAGCTCACAGCAACCTCCAATTCCTTGACTCAAGGGAGTCTCTTGCCTCTGCCTCCCAAGTAGCTGGGACCACAGGCACCCGCCACAACACCTGGCCATTTTTTGGTTGTAGCTGTCATTGTTGTTTGGCAGGCCTGGGCTAGATTCGAACCCGCCAGCTCAGGTGTATGTGGCTGGCGCCTTAGCCCGTTGAGCCACAGGCGCCGAGCCAGTTTTTCTGTTTTTTAGTAGAGATAAGATCTTGCTTTTGCTCAGGCTGGTCTTGAGTTTGTGAGCTCAAGCAATCTACCCACCTCGGCCTCTCAGAGTGCTAAGATTACAGGTGTGAGCCACCACACCCAGCCTACCTTGTTGATCTTTACTAAAGAAGGGAGAGACTACAACTTAGTCACTCAGAGCGCACAGAACTCCAGGGTCAGATAAACCAGTTAAAGTCAGTACTTTTATTTACCTACTTAATTTACTTGAGCAAATCACCTAACCTGTCTAAGTCTCAGTTTGGTCATAAAATTCAGGATAAAAGCAGCTACCTCACTGAAATGTGGCAAAGATTTAGGGAGATACGTTGTAAACAATGTTTTTAACACAGTATATGGTATGTACAAATGCTATGATGTTAATTGTTACTGTTATTTTTTTTCCCCAGCTCTTTACAATATTGGAGACATGGTACATGCAGCCCGGGGGAAGTGGGGAATTAAAGCAAACTGCCCTTGTATTAGTCGACAGAATAAATCTGTGTTGAGACCTGCTGTCACTAATGGGATGTCCCAGGTAATGTGGCATGTGTGAGTATAACTGAGTGCAGCTGAAATTCTTCGTACCAGAAAATGCCCTATTTTCAACTCTCTTGTCCCAGGCTATTAGAGGATTCCTAAGAAATTAAAGGATAGGGAAGCCTTTCTAGCAGGAGCCCAAAACATTTATTCAAAAGATTGTTTTCTTGACTAGTATGGTTTCTCTTCATTTTTAAACTAATTCAGACTTTGTTGATAAATACCACAAACAGATTCTTTGCCTCTTGTCAAGATGTGTACCTCAGAGTTGACAGAAATTTGAAGATTTGCGTACTGAACTCAGAGGTTCTGCTTTTCTTTTTCTTTTCTTTTTCTTTTCTTTTTTTTTTTTTTTTGAGAAAGAGTCTCACTTTATCACCTTCAGTAGAGTGCTCTAGCATCACAGCTCACAGCAACCTCAAACTCTTGGACTCAAGTGATTCTCTTGCCTCAGGCCTCTCAAGTAGTTAGAAGTACAGATGCGCACAGTGCTCGGCTCTTTTTAGAGATGGGTCTCGCTTTGGCTCAGGCTAGTCTCAAACCTGTGAGCTCAGACAATCCACCTGCCTTGGCCTCCCAGAATGCTGGGATTATAGGCATGAGACACTGCACCTGACCCTGGGATATATTTTTAGTAAAGGGCGACATATAAAGTATGCAAATACTCTAGATAGAGCAAATCATTTGGGAAAATTAGTAATGAATTAATAAGTATTTATTGAGCGTTTACATGTACCTGAACTATGCTAAGCCCTTTGCATGTACTATTTTAATTTTCAGACCTCTTGACCTCTATGAGGTCAAATATTAATCACCAGTTTGCCATTGCAGAAAGTGTACCAAGCATGTTACATTTATTTTAGATTATAAACTTCAAATTTTTTCCAGGGCTCTTTCTATAGACCCAAGCATGGTTTCTGGCATGTTTTGGGACTCAATAAATACATGTTGAATTAAAGAATGGATGGAATAGGCTCAGTGCCATTGCTCAGTGGTTAGGGCACCAACCACATACACCAGGACTGGTGGGTTCAAACACAGCCTGGGCCTGCCAAACAGCAATGACAACTACAACAAAAATATAGCCAGGCATTGTGGCGGGCACCTATAGTCCTAGCTACTTGAGAGGCTGAGGCAAGAGAATCACTTAAGCCCAAGAGTTTAAGGTTGCTGTGAGCTGTGACACCCCGGTACTCTACCGAGGGCAACATAATGACACACTGCCTCAAAAAAAAATAAAATAAAATAAGAAAAGAATGAACAGAATAGTAGTTTATAGGACAGTTTCATATTATTCTTCCCAGACATGTTTAGTGTCTGAAACCATTATAATTGTGGTTTGTTT
The DNA here is from genome assembly GCA_963573935.1 of Arctocebus calabarensis. Classification (NCBI taxonomy): domain Eukaryota; kingdom Metazoa; phylum Chordata; class Mammalia; order Primates; family Lorisidae; genus Arctocebus; species Arctocebus calabarensis. The sequence goes on along the minus strand of CAUYON010158372.1, from coordinate 3,419 downwards.
GCTTTTCCTACCCAAGGAAAGCACCCTAACCGTGTTGGCCTTCTGTGTTTTAGCTTCCTAGCATAAACCCTAGTGCCTCTTCTGGAAACGAAACTACCTTCTCAGGTGGAGGAGGAACTGCAACCATAACAACTCCAGAGCCCGACCATGTTTCCAAAGCTGACAGCACTGACATCAGAACTGAAGAGCCTTTGAAAGCAGACAGTTCAGCATCAAATAGCAATAGTGAGCTAAAAGCCATTAGGCCTCCTTGTCCTGACACAGCCCAACCCTCTTCTGCCCTGCACTGGTTGGCTGATTTAGCAACTCAGAAGGCTAAAGAAGAAACAAAAGGTGAGATGAACATAAGCTTGCCTGTGGTGGAACTCATGAGTTATTCTGGGATTCTTTGAACTCGCACATTACCATCCACATTTATGAAACATGCCACTTGTTTTTTCTGGCTGCTCACATAAAATGAGGGAATCTCTATCAATTTCTTTCTAGAATAGAGCTTATTTAAAAAGTAAGTGCCTGGGCCCTAACCCAGGCCTCCTTAGTCAGGATTAATACCAAGTTTCCAACAGGCTTCTCAGATGGTTCTGTTATGTAGCTAGGGTTGAGAGCTAGACTTAAGAGTAGCAGTTTTCAATCGAAATCCCCCCCTGGGGTCCTGTTAAAAATGCAGATTCATATGCCTCACCCAAAACTACACAATCACAATCTCTTGAGGTAAGACCAACAATCTCCATTTTTAAAAAGCACTTAAGGTGATTTAAATAGAAATGTTCTGGAGACCCACTTGAGAACACCATCTTAGAAAGAGAGGGAGACAAAAGATAAATGGAAACAAAAGGAGTTTGAAATCCAGAAGGGAAAAAGAAAGGAAGAGGTAAGAGAGCTGCTCCTTGGCCATAAGACCTGTATTCATAACTTACCAGGTTTCACCCAGACAAACCATACACAGTTTGGGGGGCAGGGGAAAGGAGAGAGTCTTTCCTCCTTCCTACTTGGTTGATTTTTTAGGAGTCACTTATCTGTGGAATATTCCATATTGTGCCTAATGCTATTCCTGGTTATGTTCTTACAGAAGCAGGGTCCCTGAGGTCGGTGCTCAGTAAAGAGTCTCATTCACCCTTTGGGCTGGACTCGTTCAACTCCACTGCAAAGATCTCTCCGTTGACTCCAAAGCTTTTTAACAGTCTGTTACTGGGTCCCACTGCCTCCAACAACAAAACCGAAGGCTCTAGCCTTCGAGACCTCCTTCACTCCGGTCCCGGAAAGCTTCCTCAAACCCCCTTGGACACAGGCATACCCTTTCCCCCGGTCTTCTCTGCGTCCTCAGCAGTAAGTGTCCTATCTACAACTCTAGCCTTTGCTGCTTTTCCACTAGACAACCATCAGAGATCTGATAATAATTGTGTTAGAGGGTATGTGATGATTTGTGTTCTCTACATCATCAGTCAAGCTGACAAGATTCTCTTTTACATTAAGTCTTGGGAATGTTTGAGGTCCTTTTAAATAGTGAACCTTTTTTACCATGTTAGGAAGTCATTTAAAATTGAAACATTGAAATTTTTTGGTCATCTGCAGAAAAGTTGTTACATTGATCACTTGATTTTCTTGATAATATTACACATTAAAAAAAATTTTTTTTACATAGTCAATGTATTCATACTATATTCTCTTGGATATGTAATAGACATCTCAAACCTTTAACACGTCTGAGACTGAACTGATCTTCTGCCCCTAAGCCTATGCCTCCTTAGTTTTTTCTTTTGGTTAGTCACATTTCTATCCTTCCAGTTGCTTGTATCAGAAATCTTAGAGAATCATTTGGGACACCTCTGTCTTAACATTTCATATCTAATTTCTTAGCAGATCCTTTCAATTTAATCTTTAAAATGTACCTAACATTCACCCATTTCTCTTCAGCTCTACTGCTTCCTTTCTGGTCTGAGCCAACATATTCTCTAACCTAAATTTTTGCAGTAAATTACTGACAGATCCCCTTGTTTCTTCTCTTTATACTCTACAGTCTATTTTCAACAAAGTAGTTAAAGTGAGCCTTTTAAAATACAAGCCAGATCAAGTCACTTCTGCCTATAAATCTCCCATGGCTTCCTATTTCTCTCATAACTTAAGCAAAGTCCTTATAGTGCTTACTAATGAGCAGAGTCCAGAGCCTGACTAGGAGGCTCTAGTCTTATCTGTTCCCTTTCCCCTCACCTCTGACTTCATCTGCTACTCTCCTTATTCAGTTTGCTTCAGCCACATCCTCCTTGCTATTCCTTGAACATGGTCAGGTATGCTGTATGCTCCCTCTTTAGGGCCTTTGCACTTGTTTCATCCGCTAAAAATTTCTTTCCCATTTAACCATATGGCTTGCTTCATCATCAGCTTCCTCTCCTCCTTCCTAAAATGTCATCCTCAATAAACCTGTCTTTGTACTTTACACTTTTAAAAGACCATTACACTCCCATCCACCACACTGTTTTTCCTGCTTTATTTTTCTTATAACACTTAACTACTATGTTTGGTTTCTTTTCTGTCTTTCACTTCTTCTCAAGGCATTTTTACTGTTTTAGTCACCAGTATGTTCTTAGTGCCACAGAGTTTAATCCGTAGTCATGTCTAATAAGCATTTATTGAATGAATGAATTCAGGGGATACAAAACTTTAATACAAATGGGTTTGGCGGCGCCTGTGGCTCAACAGAGTAAGGCACCAGCCCCATATGCTGGGGGTGGCAGGTTCAAACCCAGCTCCGGCCAAAAACTGCAAAAAAGTAAAAAAAATACAAATGGGTTTATATGAAAAGTCTCCTTCCCCTCCTTATCACCACTGCTATACTTCAGTGGTATTATCATGTATTTATAGTTTTTGTCCCCTTTCTTTTTATACACATATTCTACACCTCGCTTTTCTGCTTTTTATATCATGCAGATCATTCCAAACAAGTAAATAAATATATTTCTCATTCTATTTTATGATTAATGGCCGAAATTTGATGAACTGTATGTGGCTGAGCAGTGCACAATTTGGGTTATATGGTTCTCTTTTCGATAAGTAATGTTTTAAAAAGCAAACAAGTTATCTTCCTAAAACACTATTATGCTTATTGTACTTAATAAGAGAAAATGCCTTACATACAAAAAAAAAAAAAAGCAAACAAGGCCAGGTGTTGTGGCGCTTACCTATAATCCCAATGCTTTGGGAAACCAAGGCTGAGAAGATTGCTTGAGGCCAGGAATTCAAGACCTATCTGGGCATTATAGCAAGAACCGATCTCTTTTTTTTTTTTTTTTTTTTTTTTTTTTGAGACAGAGCCTCAAGCTGTCACCCTGGGTAGAGTGCTGTGGCATCACAGCTCACAGCAACCTCCAATTCCTGGGCTCAAGCGAGTCTTTTGCCTCCGCCTCCCAAGTAGCTGGGACTAC
>CAUYON010158371.1:0-19966 GCA_963573935.1 Arctocebus calabarensis | reverse complement strand
TTTTCTCCATATCCACCCCCAAATCTCTGGTTTTGGGATTTTGTTATGTGGGCTAATCTTACTGGAGTTAGGTGATATCTCAAAGTAGTTTTGATTTGCATTTCTCTGATGATTAAGGATGGTGAGCATTTTTTCATGTGTCTGTAGTCCATATGCCTATCTTCTTTAGAGAAGTTTCTCTTCAAGTCCTTTGCCCATCCAGAGATGGGATCACTTGTTCTTTTCTTGCTAATACTTTTGAGTTCTCTGTGGATTCTGGTTATTAAACCTTTGTTGGAGGCATAGCCTGCAAATATTTTCTCCCATTCTGAGGGCTGTCTGCTTGCTAAACTTACTATGTTCTTGGCTGTACAAAAGCTTTTTAGTTTAATCAGGTCCCAATAATGTATCTTTGATATTGCTTCAAATGCCGGGGGAGTCCTCATAAAATATTCACCCAAACCGATTCCTTCAAGAGTTCTCCCTGCACTTTCTTCTAGAATTTTTATAGTTTCATGTCTTAAGTTTAAGTCTTTCATTTAATGAGAGTTTATCTTAGTTAATGGTGAGAGGTGTGGGTCCAGTTTCAGCCTTTTACACGTCGCTAGCCAGTTCACCCACCACCATTTGTTAAATAGAGAGTCTTTTCCCCACTGAATGTTTTTAATGGGCTTGTCAAAGATCAAGTATTGGTAAGTAGCTGGATTCATCTCTTGGTTCTCTATTCTGTTCCAAACACCCATCTTTCTGTTTTTGTGCCAGTTCCATGCTGTTTTGATCACTATCGATTTATAGTGCAATCTCAGGTCTGGTAGCGTGATTCCTCCTGCTTTGTTTTTATTTCTGAGTAATGTCTTGGCTATTTGTTGTTATTGAGTACAACTTTTATTCCATGGTGGTCTGAGAAGATGCAAGGAATAATTTCTATTGTTTTAAATTTGCTGAGGTTATACTTGTGACCTAAGATGTAATCAATTTTGGAGTATGTCCTATGGCCTGATGAAAAGAATGTGTATTCAATTTTATTAAGATGAAATGTTCTGTAGATGTCTGTTAAATCCAGATGTTGAATGGTTAAGTTTAAATCTAAAATTTCTTTACTTAGCTTCTTCTTAGAGGATCTATCCAACACTGCTAAAGGAGTATTAAAATTTCCAACTACTATGGAGCTGGAGGCAATCAATTTACTCATGTCTATTACAGTTTTTCTTATAAATTGAGGTGCATTCTATTTGGGTGCATAAATATTAATAATTGAAATCTCATCATATCGAGTATTACCTTTAACAAATATGAAATATCCATCTTTATCCTTCCTTACTTGGGTTGGTTTAAAGCCTATTGTATCTGCAAATAAGATTGCAACACCTGCTTTTTTCTGTTTTTCATTTGCTTGGAATATAGATCACCATCCCTTCACCTTGAGTCTAAATTTATCTTTTAAGGTAAGATGAGATTCTTGTATGCAACAGATATCTGGGCTGAGTTTTTGTATCCAGTCAGCCAACCTATGCCTCTTTAGAGGACAATTTAAACCATTCACATTAATTGAAAATATTGATAAGTCTTTAGAAAGTCTAGTGGAATTTTTTAATCCTTTTGTTGTTGTGGAAGTTGGAATTTGATAAAAAGTTTCTGGATGAGTTTTCTTTTGCATTGGAGGATTACGCTGGTCATTATGTAGGATAGGTCTGAGAATATCCTGGAGAGCTGGTTTGGTTATAGCAAATTTCTTTAACATGTGGATGTCATTAAAATATTTAATTTCTCCATCATAAATGAAACTCAGTTTGGCTGGATACAAAATCATGGGTTGAAAGTTATTTTCTTTTAGGAGAGTAAAAGTTGATGACCATTCTCTTCTAGTTTGAAAGGTTTGATCAGAGAAATCTGCAGTTATTCTGATATTCTTCCCCTTGTAGGTTATCGATTTCTTGCATCTGGTTGTTTTCAAAATTTTCTCCTTTATATTTACTTTAGTGAACTTAATTATGATGTGCCTGGGGGATGTCTTATTCAGGTTGAGTTGTACTGGGGTTCTGAAACTGTCTGCTATCTGAATTTCAGAATCTCTTGGCATATCTGGAAAGTTCTCTTTTATAATCTCATGAATAAGAGATTCTGTGTCTTCTGAAGCTGCTTCATCGCTTTCGGGGATCCCTATGAGGCCAATATTGGTTTTCTTTGAGTTATCCAAGAGCTCTCTGAGAGAGTGATCTGTTTTTTGCCTTCTTGATCTTTGGAGGTTTGAGAGCATTCGAAAGCTTTGTCTTCCATGTCAGAAATCCTTTCGTGCATGCTCCATTCTGTTACTGAGGATTTTACTGAATTTCTCAGATCTTTAAGGACTGCAATTTCTTGTCTCAATGTGTCAAAATCTTTGGTCATTTTGTCTTTGAATTCATTGAATTCTTGAGACATCTTTTGGGTCATCTTTTAGATTACTGTAGAAATTTTAATTCCATCCATTCTGCTGATCTTATTTGCAATCCAGATTCTGAATTCAATTTCAGACATCTCAGCCATTTTCCTATGCAGGAGATCTTGTGCTGTGTCTGCCTTGTCGTTCCTTGGAGGAGTTGGTCTACTCTGATTATTCACATTGCCAGAGTTTTTCCATTGATTCTGCCCCATGATTGTTTTTCACTTTTGCGTCTGGCCATCCTCAGAGTTTGGAAGGTGTCTCTCGAAGATTAGACCCTGGCGGGACCACTCTGTTATTGTTGGAACTTTGTAGTGAGTGACCCTGTATAGCTCTTCTGGGACTGCCCCAGCCAGGAAGTTCTGGCTGCGGGAGCCGCTCCAGAGTGTGGCACCCTTGGATCCATCAGCAGGGTGGGGAATGATGCACACAGTTCTTGGAATGCGAGACACGGGGCATGATCACCGGGGGAGTTCCTGGCCAAGGGATGACCTACAGAGGCCTGGCAGTCACCTGTGACATCCCTGGCAGAGGGTCAGTGTGCAGAGACCCTGCCAGCTCAGGGTGCAGGGGTACGCATTTGCTGGGGGAGTTCCTGGCCAGGGATGGGCTTGTGGGGGCCTGGCAGTCACCATCGGGGTTCCTGGAAGAAGGTGGGAGTGCGGGGCGCAGGTCCGTGTGGTTGCCAGGGGAGTTCCCTGGGGGGCAGGCCTGCCAAGGCCCCGCGGGTGGCAGACACAGTCCCTCCTGCTGACCGGGGGAATCCCTGGCCAGGGGCGGACTTACTGGGGCCTGACAGTCGCTCCGGAGTCCCTGATAGAAATTGGAACTGCAGAGGCCCTTCAAATGCTGGGCACAGGGCCCCGAGGTTGTCCGGGAAGTTTTTGGCCAGGGGTGGGCCTGCAGAGGCCTGGTGGTTACCGGTGGAGTCCCTGGCAGAGGCTGGCCTGCGGAGGCCCCGTGGGTGCCAGCCACAGGCCCACACGGTTGCTGGAAGTGTCCCTGGCAGAAGGGAGACCTTCAGGAAGTCCTGCAGGCCCTGGGCATGGGCCACCAGGGGATTTATGGGCCAGGGACTGGCCCTGGGAGAGTCTCTAGCAGTTGGCGGGCCTGCAAAAGCATGGCAAGCATGGGGTGCAGGGCCAGGAAGTCGCCAGAGGAGTTCCTGTCTGGGGTGGGCCTACAGAGACCTGTCAGTTGCAGGCGGAGTTCCTGGCAGAAGGCGGGCCTGCGGAAGCCCTTTAGGCTCTCAAGCATGGCCTCACGGTCACCAGGGGATTTTTCTGGCCAGGAGCTGGCGTGCAGAGGTCCTGCGGGTGTCAGGTGGAGGCCCGTGAGGTCACCGGTGGAGTTCCTGGCCTGGGCAGACATGCGGAGGCCAGGCAGTTACCGGTAGAGTCTCTAGCAGATGGCGGGCCTTCAGAAGCCCAGCAAGCATGGGGCACAGGGCCAGGCAGTCGCCGTCGGAGTTCCTGACTGGGGGGCGGGCCTGCAGAGGCCAGGCAGTTGCAGGTGGAGTTCCTGGCAGAAGACAGGCCTGCAGAAGCCCTGCAGGCCCGGTGCGCAGGGCCGCATGGTCGCCAAGGGATTTACTGGCTGGGAGGGGGGCATGCGGGTGCCCTGCGGATGCCAGGCAGAGGCCCACGTGGTCGCTAGGGGAGTTGCTGGTTGGGAGTGGACCTGCTAAAGCCTGGCAGTCACTGGCAGAGTCTCTAGCTCACGGTGGGCCTGCAGAAGCCAGGCAAGTAAGGGGCACAGGGCCAGGCAGTCGCCTGCGAATTCCCTGGACAGAGAGAGGGAGGCTTGCTGCGCCCCCCTGGAGTCTTTTCCCGGTGGGGTGCTTGTTCTGGCAGGTAGGGGTGGGGGTGCTGCTCAGGGACCTCCTCCCTCAGTCTCAGCAGGAGTTAGGCTTCTGGTTCGTCAGGTAAGGGGGGAAGGGTGTACTGTAAGTTCAGAATGGTGGGGAAAAACTTCAGTTCAGTTTTTCTGCCTAGCAATAGATTTTTCAGAGTCACACTGGGGTGCTCTGGGGCAGAACACCCCTCTTCCCACAGCACTTTTCTGTGGAGTGAGACAAGATGTCCACAGTTCACCACTTGTCTGTAGAAAACCCACAGGAGCAAATGAGGAGGAAAAAATGTAAGGAAACAGAAAAGCAAGAAATTCAGAGCTTTTGGGGGGGGAGGGGATGGACACTTTTCCTTTCAGATGAATTTTGTACCTGAAGCTTGCTTTCTTAGAGTCACAGCTTGCCTCAATAGAGGTGACCCACAGGTATCACTTCCCTCTTTCAGCTGGGCTCCCAATATTCAGCTTAATTGTGCAGTTTCAGGAGGTTATTTTCCCTTTTGGACAGGAGCCTTTTTTGGAAGTTGCTTCCAGTCAGCCATCTTGCTCTGCTTCCCTATTTATTCTTTTTTATATTAAATTAACTATGTACATTAATGCATTTATGCAACACAATGTGCTGATTTTATATATAATCGTGAATGCTTACATCAAACTGGTTAACATAGCCTTCACCTCACTAAATTGTTTGCTGTGTTAAGACATTTATACTCTATTCTTAATAGATTTGACATGTACCCTTGCATTATGCACAATAAGTGAGGTCCCACCGATTACCCTTCCTCCACCCAGTCTTCCCCTCCCCTCCCTTCCCTCTCCTCTTCCCTCCTTCATTCTTGGCTATAGTTGTGTTTTATTATTTGTATGAAAGTGTGGGTGATTATATATTGGTTTCATAATAGTAGTGAGTACATTGGATACTTGTTCTTCCATTCTTGAGATACTTTACCAAAAAGAGAATGAAAGAATATTTTTATAGATAACTAATTTCACTCATTCATAACATTAAAAATAATATATTTCAAAGATTTCCTTCCATTTGGTCTTAACTTTCTTTAAAAGTCTGTGCATTATTGTTTTTATATTTTAAATAACTCTTAAAAATAACTCTTACTTTATAAACTGTCCATGTTACAGTGCCTCTGGCTTCACCATTAATTTGCTCAATTACATGAAGTACTTCTTCAACTAGGGTAATATTTCATGATTGTATGTCCTCTGGTAAAATTTGTTTATTTAACAAATATTTATTTAGAGTATCTACTATATTTGCAATGTAAAGGGAAGAAAGGAGAACTAAACATGCCTTCATGAGAGTTTACAGTAATGGAAATGCCACGTGATGACAGAAGCACAGACCTGTAGGAGCACAAAGTTAGAAAACACAGCACAGAAGAAAGAATCGGGGGAGTGTGAGCTCGTGGGTGAAATATGGTGGGTGGGTACCCTCTGGACAAGGTGGAGACTTAAAATGGGGTTTGATGTCTTAGCCACATATTTTTAATGGTTGGAGACTGCGTATACATCCAACAAGTGGCTTCAGGGTACAGTCAGAAAATCAGTATCTGCATATCAGTTTTAAATCCAGGCTAAGGAGGAAGTAAAGCAAGCTCATTCTCGCCTTTTGCTGGGCACACAGTAATATCATTCCAGATGTGGAATTGGGAAGTGACCATTTCTTATTTCTCATCTGTTGCCTCATTTGAACACATTCTGTCTCTCTCTCTCTCTCTCTCTTTGCTTTCTAATCACTTTATTTTTCTTCTTCCTTCTTTGTGTTACATTACATAGGTCCACATCTTATTTCTCTTTTATTCTCTTTTTTGAATGATTTTCATGATTATCTCTTTGGAATATGATATTTGCATTTAATAGGAGTACAATGAGTTTTTAAGTACATTGTTTTCTTTTGGGGGAAATTATCCTGTTTGTAAAAGTGATAGTAAAAAAGGGTATTTGCATGTTAGTTGGACAGGGTACAGAAAACCAAAAAAAAATGTTTTTTTTTAAACATTGCTGAAGAAATGTTTAATACATAATTAATACATTAATTATGTAAAATGTTTAATACATTTAATACATTATGAAAGACCCATAAACTTTTAGGAATTTTCTGGTATCATCTAGACTTGAAAACTTGCATCCATCCAGGTTACCGAAACATAATGCCACTGTGCCACTATGTCAGATGAATTTTATGAATGTGTAAAAGAAGGACAGAATTACTAAGGTTTCACTTTTTAAGTGTCATTGGTGAAAATTTGTTTCTGGCTATGGGAGAACTGTGGAACCTGAAAGCAGCATGCCATTCTTAACCAAAGCACTAACATCGTAGCCATCTGTCTTTTGTGAACCACACTGGGAGCTTAATTAAAGAAACCAGCACCTGACTCTAACCGCTCGGAATACCAATTTTTAATTCATTCATAAGTAATAAAGTTCCTACTACTTTAAACTACTAATATGAGGAGTCAGAATGGCTATTGAGTAGTTTTCAGAATTTTTAAAAAAGTACTTTTCTTGCATTTTTCTCATTTTAGAAGGGAATTCTCATGTAGAAGCTGTTTTATAGTGTAAAACAGATGAAAGTGGAACTGCTCTGGCTGAGATGGATTTAGGTTGTCTAAGGCCTCCCCCTTTCTCCTCCCCCCATCCTTTTGGCCTGCATCCTCCTCCCACCCTCCCAGTCACCTGGGAGGCATTCCCATGGAATCTCTGTTCCTGTTCATCACATTGGAGAGCCAAGGGCTGCACTATCCGGTTTGCCAGTTCTGGCTCCAGACCTTAGTGGCTGTGACTGTTTCCAAGGGACACCTTCATATTTGTGCACACTATTGATGTTATGAGTAGCAGTAGTACAGAATATCAGGATAGGAATGGGTTGTTTTATACATAGTAATATAGTATTTATTTACTATTTTTTTCTTAGCTCTGAATAAGCTTTCATAGGAGGAAGGGTGAAGCCCTGGTGATTCTCCCTTCACCATGTAGTAAAAGCAAATCTTTTCCTGCATTACTGAATGGAAGACATTAATTTATTAATCAATTAAAATTATACCAACAGCTGGGTAGGTAGTCAGCAAATACTTATAACCAGAGATGGACTTTGAATAATGAGTTCAGCAGATAAAGGATATAGAAGAGATCATGTGAAAAGGGCCTACCAATTGCAAGAGCAGAAAGGTGAAGAGAACACATCGTTGTGGCTAAACCTCCACAACGAGCATCATTAAGTGCAGCACTTGAGTCAGCAGGAAGCATGTGAGTGACTTTGCCATCCTAACGAGGAGGTTACATTTATCTTTATGTGGGAGGCATTGGCATGTGAGTAAGGATGCTATTTGGAAAGCTATTTAAAGTAGCCAGAGTTAATTCAAAAAATATTTCAAAGGAAAGAACAAACTCAAAATAGAAATTTCTATGAACACTAGCATGCAAAAACTGTAAAATATTAATGCAGGATGTGGTATAAAATGGGAAAATGAAATTATATGTGAGGCTTCATAAGTGATACAGTAAAAAGGAACTTTATTTTCCAATGTTCTAATTTCCACTCTCTCCTTTAGTCATCCTATTAAAGGTTGCTTATCATATGTTTCCTATTTCTTTGTTTAAAAAATTCAATATGATTAATCTATGTTTTTAAAGCCAAAGTGCTATCTACTGATAGAGTTGTTAAATTCTGCAGTGAGTCAGCCTGTGCAAAGACTTTCCCTGCAGGTAAACATCTTCACTCCGATTAAAGCACAAAAAATAATCAAGCAGTTAGATTAAGAAGGCCCCAGGTGACGATGTTTCCTTGACTGGCATCCCCTCAGTAATATGAATGCCGTCCTGTTCTCGTTTATTCTCACAATCCTGTGGGGAGGCCAGATCGAGTAACTCACCAAAAAGAGAAAAGAAAAAGAAAAACAACCAAACAAAAAACACACCCAATTTTTTAAAAGGTCAAAACCACACAATGTTATTTGGTACCTAAAATAAGGATTCCTTTGCCGGCATGGACAGATGGAGAATAGATACTGATGTAGAAAATGGAAGAAAACGATCATGCGTAAATTTGGTCTTCATATTTAATTAACTGATAATTCACCTTAGTGAATTGTAGTCTTTGTTTTAAGCCCTTGATAATCTGTTGTGTTTTCTATTCAGAATCTGAGTCAAACTGGGTAACAAAAATTTTAAGAATGGAAAATTAACTACAACCCACATACAGCTATTTCCCTCAGAACTATAATGGAACTAGGGACCTAGTATACAGCGTGAAGACCATCAGTAATAATATTAAATTGTAAACTGGAAATTTGCTAAAGGATAGATTTTAGGTAATTTTACTACATATACAAAAGATATAACTATATGAGATGATAGGTATATTAATGTTTTTGATTGTAGTTAATATCTGTGTACATTTGTATCAAAACATCAAGTTAAATAACTTAAATACATAATAATAAAAATTTAGAAAGAAAAAGGAATTATTAAACATAGTGTTTTATTTTCCCCTTTTGACATGCACACACACATGCACATTGGTACACGAAAACATGTTTCTCTCCTCCTTATAAACCTACACTGGTTGCTTCTTCTGCATCCAGAATCCTTAATTTCACATATAAAATCATTTATATTCTAGCTGTCCCTGTCACTCCAGCTTAAATTTAACTTCTTTGTTTCTGCATCCTTTGCTCCTATTCAAATAAACTCTTCACTCTCCTCTTCACAAGACAAACTTGTGAGGGTTGGACAACCCTCTCCTAGCAAATACCTTTCATAAGGTCATTGCAGTAACCAAGTCAGGAATGCAGCTCAGAAGCCTGGAGCACTAGCTCAGTGAGCAAGGTGGAAGGATTGCTTGAGCTCAGGAGCTCCAGACCAGCCTGAGCAAGAAAGAGACCCCATCTCTGCTAAAAAGAAAGAAAGAAAAAGGAAGGAAGGAAGGATGGAAGGGGGGGAAGGAGGGAGGGAAGGAAAGAGGGGAGGGATGGAGGGAAGGGGGATGGAAAAAATGAGCTGTGCTATTTTAGTGAAAAGAAGGAAGGAAGGAAGGAAGGGAGGGAGGGAGGCAAGGAAGGAACAAAGGAAGGAAGGGAGGAAGAGAGGGAGGGATGGAGGGAAGGAAGAAACAAAGGAAGGAATGAAAGAAGGAAGGAAGGGGAATGGAAAAAATGAGCTCTGCTATTTTAGTGAAAAGAAGACCACTTGGTCGACCCATGAGGTTAAGGTTGCCTGTGAGCTATGATGATGCCAGGCACTCTAACCCGGGCTACAGCATGAGATGTCTTAAAAGGGGGATGGGGGAGAGATGCAGCTCAAATGTATCTTGATTTACGCCACACAACTCTAGATCATCTATTTTCTCCCAAACAATGTTAAAGTGCAAAGAGTATTTATTATGCACAACAACTTCTAGAGAGTAAAGTTTGTCATCTCTATTTTAGAAAAAAAACCCAAAAAACAAAAAAACAAAACAAAAAGACCTGAGGTCCAACATAACCAAGAGTATCTGTTAAGTTGAAGACTTAGTCAGGTATGAATTTATAGCTACCAATGCCAAGGCCCCTGTCCTTTGGACCCCTACTTTGCATATTGTAGTTTATTAGAACACACACAAAGAGAGAGAGAGAGTAAAGAACATACTGAGCCCTATTTATTGAGGTAAAAGCAAGTTCAACATTATTAAAATTAACACCTTATTGCTATTTCTGCCACACTAAGCTACTTTTCCTGGTGAGAGAGGACAAGGGAGAAGCCCTGTGGAGCCCCAAAGTCTCTCTCTTGGAAAGCATCTCTCGGAAGGCTTGGAACAGCACTAACAGAAAAATCATACAAGAAAAACAATTTTCACAGGAAAAAATAGGCTTTGTTTTTGTTTTGAAATGTTATCAGGAGCATACTTAGATGGATGTGTACAATAGATACTTAGTCATATGAAGTCTGACCTAGATTCAAATTTCCGAGCTACGAGCATTCATATATCAGAAGAAATGGTGGAAATGGACAAGATTATCTGATTGCCACTAATGAAGGAGACAATATATAGAAGAGACTTAGACACATTTTCTGACAATTTCTAGTCAGATAAAGGTTCAGGGAACATATTCCTAACAAATGAAAATTAGGTTTTATTATGACTGCTGTAAATTTAAAAAAACTGCACAGGCATCAAAAGGTATTACCTAATACATGAGAAAAAGGCAATATTATTGGCTCTTCAGAGTTCAAGAGTTCTTTACTAACAACACCTATGAGAAGCCCTTGTAGAGTGTATTAGTTAATGTCTCTAAATCTCAGAGTGATAACGGTTATTAATAACAGCAATAAAGTGCTCATAAGGGGCCAATTGCCCTGGGATTCCAAGGGGCTTGTAAAGATTCAAGAAACGGTGTCATATTAATAGAGCAATTGGAGTTTCCTGCTTGATAGATGTATTGCTCTTAAATTTTTGGCTTAGGTATTTATTTTGCATCCTGTAGCTTATTATCAAAATAGAACAAAAAATAATAGACCTGGGATAACAAAGATATAGAAACCTTTTTGTTGAGGTTCTATAAAAGCAAATGAAATAATATAAAAATCAACTAAACTCAAAACTTCAAAGTAATGTCAAAGTTTCATAGTGTCACATTATGTTTTTGAATTTCAACCCTGTCATTTTAAAGGAAAAATGAGAAATCTAGGTCAACATATTATCAAATGGAAGATTTCATATGCTATACTAAGCTTAAAAGCCTTCCTACAAGGCAACGAAATCCCTGAAAATGTGACTGAGTGACACGCTCAGATGGAATTTATAACTCTGGAGAATTTTTGAGGGCATGAGACTAAAAACTGGTGGTGGGAGGGAGGGAATAGCAAGTCCTTACTGCAATTTTCATTTCTGGAAGGAGAAAATAGTTGATGGATATACTTACTAGGGATTTAGGATGGACTGAGACTTCAAATAATGGCTCCTGCTTTTTTAAAAATTTATTTTGAAAAATATCATACTAAAGACTGTTGAAAGGGTGGTACAATTAGAACTCCCATTTGATCCTGCAATCCCATTACTGGCATCTACCCAAAATAAAAAAATCCTTTTATCATAAGAACATTTGCCTAGACGGTTTATTGCAGCTCAATTTACATTTGCCAAAATGTGGAAACAACCTAAATGCCCACCAACCCAGGAATGGATTAACAAGCTGCGGTATATGTAGACCATGGAATACTATTCAGTCATCAAAAAGATGGAGACTTGACATATTTTGTATTAACTTGAAACACATTCTTCTTAGTAAAGCATCATTAAGAATGGAAAAGCAAGAATCCAATGTACTCACTTCTAATATGAAGGAAGGAGATGATCTAATAGAAGGTGGGGGTAGGGGAGTGATGGATCCCGGAAAGTGGAGTAGGAAGGGGGTGGGGGTCATGGTGTAGGGCACACCTCTTGGAGGTGGGACAAAATTACAAGAGGTACTTTACCTAACAAATGTAATCAGTGAAATCAAATTCTTTGTACCCTCAATGAATCCTAAACAATTTTTTAAAAAGGGTGGTACATTATATATTCATATATTCCTCACCAAACCGACCACCTATTAACATCTTATCAAACTCTTTCCTCTTGCCAAACCATTTGAGAGTAGGCTATGGATGTCATGACATTTCATACCTAAATACTTCAACAGACATGTTTTAAGAATGGGCAGCCTCAGCACTCATAGCACTTAAGAAAGTAAACATTAATTCACCAACATTGTCAATACACATCCCCTACAAAATTTCTTCAATTCCCTGATTATCTAGAAAAAAAAAATCCTTCGTGGTCATATTTTATTTATTTTGTTTTTGTATATGGTGGTTTTTTAATTTCTAAACTAAGTCAAGATTTACATATTTTTATTATTTCTTCTTGATAAAGTAACTATCTCCTCCACTGGCATTGTTTTCTGTAACACAATTATTTTAAACATCCAGTTGTTTTGCCAAATACCTCATAGTCTGCCCACGTCTATCTGCTCATGAGTAAAGATATGCCCAACATTCCAAGCAAAAACATGCTTTTGGGTGTGTCATGAGGCTCTCATCAGATCACATCAGGAGGCATATGATGTACCATTATTTGCTAAAGGTTGAGACCATCAGATATCTCCACTGCAGAACCTTCACATTTTGTAATATTGAAATTCGTATTGTGTTTCCCAACAATGTTTATTTGAATGATGATTTAATGATCCTGTCTAAATCAATTATTACAGAGGTTCTGCGTATATACGACATAGTTAGCATCTTTCTGTGAAGGACTTTCTTCCCCCCACCCTCCTTCTCATCTCTTTTTCTCTTTCCTCCTTTCTCCCTCCCTTACCTGGCTTCTCTTATTATTACACATCATTTATTTGAATGTGTTATGTTCTCTTTCCTCATTATTCTTTTCAATGTTCCAGCTTTATTAATGGGATCTCATTTAAACTGGCTTCAGTGTCCTTTCTCATGGCCCCATTGGACTTTGAGCTTTTTCTTATTTTCTGGAACAGTAAGATGCTCCAGGCTCACTTTGTACTTTTCTGCCCCAGACTAATATCAGCCATTTCTTCAAGAAGCTTTGGTTCTGGTTAGTAGAAAATGCTGTTTAGAAACAGAGTTACAAGTGTCGTTTACTGCTTCTTGTTTATCTTTGCTTTTGCTACGTTCAGGGAATAGAGTTAGGGGAAAAATATATATGTGTGCACTTGCACACGGGAACACATGAGCATGTGTTCACACTGATAACCTCAAACTGAAATTCAACACTGCAGGGTTTTTTCTCATATACTTTCATTTGATATTTACATTTCTTTTGTCAATGGTGAATTTTCTTATTTTTCATATATCCATGTTCACTCATTTTTTCACTCCATCTATTCAAAACAGTTTCAGAATTGCACCAACAAGACCATTATACAAAAATCAATTATCTGAGGTTCAAATTTTTATAGTTCTTTTTATTCTTATTCTACATTACCCATAGATTTTATAGTCAAATGCTGTGTTCAGAAGTTACTTGAATTAATTTTTCCTGGGTGAATATTTTATCAATTTTGCATGGAATTAGAATTATTTACATCTATTTTTATTAGCTTCAGGGTTTAATTTTTATTTTTAGTATATTTCTGGGTTTTTTTTGTTTTGTCTTGTTTGAGACAGAGTCTTATTATATCTCCCTTGGTAGTGCTGTGGCATCACAGCTCACAGCAACCTCCAACTCTCGGGCTTAAGTTATTCTCTTGCCTCAGCCTCCCAAGTAGCTGGGACTACTGGCGCCTGTCACAACACCCGGCTATTATTTGGTTGTAGTCGTCATTGTTGTTTAGCAGGCCCCGGGCTGTGATTGAACCCACCAGCTCCAGTGTATATGGCTAGTGCCCTAACCACTGAGTATGGGCACTGAGGCAATTTTTTGTATATTTTTGAGTAATTAAGCCATATTTATTTTTTTTAAGTTAAAACTATTTAAAACAGTAAGCACAGACTTCTGTTCTCCTATACCTATTCCCATCAAAGTTATTTTTTTTCCAAGCAAATAAGTTTAAACAAAATTCTTTATTGTCCCTGTAGAATGAAATGCTTTTAAAAGGCATTCCAAAAAGAAAAGGAAGGAAAGAAAGAGAAAGAAAGAAAGGGAAGGAAGGAAGGAAGGAAGGAGGGAAGGAGGGAAGGAGGGAAGGAGGGAAGGAAGGAAGGAAGGAAGGAAGGAAGGAAGGAAGGAAGGAAGGAAGGAAGGAGAGGAAAGAAAGGAAAAAAGAAAGAAAGAAAGAAAGAAAGCAAACAAACCTAGGATGAGATCAGAGTATGTAGGGTGATTTCAGATCAGAGAGAAAAAAAGACCACTTAAATAATGTTCTAATTCGAAGCCAGTACACCAAGAAACAAAAATTCTAACTGGTAATTAGAGAGAGTTGTGGAGTATGTCAGCTAAGGCCTGGGCGGTGAACAGGGACCAGTCTGCTGCACTCAGACAGGCTTATTTAATTTTGTGTTATGAAGCCCCATGTTTAAAGCGACACCACCAAGGTGTGAGCCTCATTGAATGGTATTTGGCCAACACAACTCATGAAGACAGTCTACGACCAAGCTCTGCCTGTTACTGCACTCTCCACTCTTCATGTTATCGGCTTCATTCTTTCCTACTCTGGTTTCTCCTCAGGGCACTTAAGTCTTTGACCTTTTGCATTATTCCTTCAGCTCCAGCCACCCACCCTGTGCACTGTCCTTTACACACCCTCTGCTGCTCTTTATTTTTGTACTTTTACTCAATGTTAGTAATGCCCTCTGACTCATTTTCAACTGGAAAGCTACTACTTAATAAGAATATTTCTTTAGACATCAGATACTTCTTTCTTATTTCTCACTATTTGTTTACCCATTGTCTAAATATCAGGTATGCTTATATTATTAAACTAAACATGCACACATACACACTCACATGTAATTATTCTGATCTAGTTTGTTGTTTTTGTATTTGTTTTAAACTGTGAGCTGCTTGAGTGTGGGCCCCAATGGCTTAGCATAATGCCTAACTCACAAAGGTGTTCAATAAATATTTGTTAAAAATCAGGTGTGAATTATTAGGGAAGAGTGATCATATTTCTTCCTTTAGAGCCTGATTATTGAGATAAAATATACAGACAAATTATAACTTTCTTAGCTTCAATTGTTCTTTTATCATTTGGGCCTTTCCCCACCCACCACCCACCACCCCCCAAGAGCTGTGATAGGATAATATTGGTACATCATGGAAATACGATTAATGTGGGCAACCTTGGCTTCTTGACTTAAAAATTATTTTTCACCATAAAAGTATTATTTTAAAGTAAATACACATGGTACCAATGTTCTAATGGTTAAAAACAAAACAAAATCAAGTAGGTTAAAAGCAAAACAAAATCCAGTAAATAATTGAAAGCTTCAGTGGTGATACTTGGAGAAGGAAACTAGAATTCATACTGTAGAGATCTCAAGAGAAGAAAAATTATTTCAGATGTGCCAAAATAAAACAGAATTCTTGAGTCATCCACAGATGAATTAGTCATAAACTAAAAATAGTATATTCAAGGAAAATTATTGCAGAAGATAAAAAATAGAGCAATGGTGAATTTAAAATACACAGCAATCAAGTACTTGTTAGGCAGATACTGGTAAGGCAAACACAGTTTGAATTCACAGTTATGGAAATAAAAGAAAATATGGACTAGAATCCATCATAGAACATGTTAATGAAGATGGTTTGTTTTCAAAATGCAAACCCAATGTGTAACTTAAAAAATTGAAAATGAATTTAAACTTTATATATTTGATACCAACACATAGGTGTGAAACATAGCCAAATTCTAGTGTTCTTACTGAAAGATACTCAAATGATGTACCTGCCTTTACTTGAATCCTGTGACAGTCTAGGTGAGATAAAAAACCATGAACATGAACGGAGTGTTGTGTACATTGACACTGGGAAGTCAGAAAGACTGAATTTGGTTCTATCACTTTCCAAATATGTCACGTTAGACAATTTACTTGATTCTCTAAGGCATAGCTGCTTTTTGTAAAAAAAATTGAAATGACAATTACCTCACAAGGCTATTATATGAATTAAATTGGAAAATTTGTGAAAAGCATCAATATAATGCGTGACACATAATACATGCCCAATAATTACCTTTATTTTTTTTCTCGTTGAAGATCAGGCTTTGTCTTCTAAGTATTTTTCTAAATTATGAATATTCTGTCCTTCAAATATTAAGTATATAAAAATATTTTTTAACCATTTAAATTAAAAACCTATTTTCAAACATAAACCCCACAAATTCCTCTAAACTGCATACTTTATACGCTTCCTAAAATGAGTCACATGTGAAATGGCTAACATCTTGTTACCGGTAGGCACCTCCCTATAAATGCTCATTTTCTCCTCTACGATTTATTCAGGTATAATTGACAAATAAATTGTATATTTTATGGCACACAATGTGATGTTTTGATGTACATATGATGTGTATGTTGTTAAATGCTGAAATCAAGCCATTGACATATCCATCACCTCATAACTTAATCTTTTTTTTTCTCTTTCAGTGGTAAGAACAGTTAAGATGCACTTTGTTAGCAATTTTCAAGAATTCATATTATTTTTGTTGGAGTCACTGTGTTCCTTATGAATCTTTGTACTCATATTTTGTTTTAATTCAACAATGCTGCCTAAGGTTATTGAATTGCTACAACGCTTTGGCCTTTAGTAAATGATGCTGCTTTGAGACCTACAGTTTTATTCATTGCTCCCCTTTTTTGCCTGTGTGTTCACTGTCTTTGCTCATATTTACCAGAGTGCGATTTTATCAGCAACCTCTTCCAATTTTCTGCAGTAAGCTTGAAAACCAGATAGCAAGATGTGCTTTAAATCTGTTAAATAATAAGAACCGATATTCTAGGTTCCTAGAGGACTCTTTTGAAAGATATTGGAAAGTTGAAGGACTTTTTGAAAAAAAAATTTAGAAATGGATCTTTCCCCTGGTTAAAAAGTATATTTTGTGTAAATACACAGACATGTGAATTCTGGATGAGAGAAGCATTACTGTAATTGTTTTCAACCAATTCATGTATTGCACAACTACTGATAAATCTGTGCAAATTCCTATCAGGCAGAAGGCTATGTTATTGTTTGTTTTCAAAATGAGAAATCTATCAGACTTCAAAATCATAAATGAAAGAAGGGAACTATTTTTTTTTCTTCATTGAATCAAAGCTGAGTACATTAGTGCAATCAGGGGGTACAATGTTCTGGTTTCATATACAATCTGAAACATTTTCATCAAACTGTTTAACATAACCTTCATGGCATTTTCTTAGTTATTGTATGAAGACATTTGTATTCTGTATTTAGTAAGTTTCCCCTGTACCCTTCTAAGGTGCACCATAGGTGTGGCCCCACCAATTATCTTCACTCCACCCATACTCCCTCCTCCCCTCCCCTCCCTTGCCCCTTTCCCCATATTCTTATGCTATAATTGCATTATAGCCTTCATATGAAAGCTATAAATTAGCTTCATAGTAGGGCTTAGTATATTGGATACTTTTTCTTCCATTCTTGAGATACTTTGCTAAGAAGAATATGTTCCAGATCCATCCATGTAAACATGAAAGAGGTAAAGTCTCCATGATAGAAGGGAACTATTAAGAAAAGCAAAGCTTTATACTGTATTGCTTTATCAACTTCCCAAATTGCTTTCATTTTTCTTTGTTCTACTTAAAAAAATCACTAATAAAGCCATTTATGATTTTATTTTAAATGCCATGCAGCAAGCATGTATGGTCACATATTTGGTGTAAGAAATCATGAGGCTATATTAACACATTAAGGCTAAGGCTTACATGAGCGCACATGAAGCTCAGTACTCACCTTACTTAGAGATTCCCAACCTACAGGAGCATTCTTTTTTTAGATCACTATAAGTATTGGTGAGTTTTTTCTTTTACCACTTTTACCAATACAGTTTATTTATCCTATTCTATAATAAATTTTAAATTATCAGATAGCCAATATTGGAACTTCTCTTTGTTTAGAAATATTCCTTAACTTTTCATACCTCAAAACCTAGGACAGCTAAGTACACTATTAGTGCTAAAAATGATCAATATTTAATTAGTTGTGTCCAGGCTTTGCTCATCTCTCAGTGGTTGGTTTCAATTTTAACAGTCCAGTTGGTTCAAATCAGTTTGTCAAGTGATTGGGCTCTTTTATAAACAATTAAAATAACATATGAAAAAAAATACACAAATTATATTTTCCATGAAACCTTCATTACTATGGTTTAAAGTTAGTTTAAAAATATTGCAGGTGGTTTTTGTTTGTTTGTTATTGAAACAGTCTCACTCTTATCCCAGGTTAGAGCGATATAGCATCAGCCTAGCTAACAGCAACCTCATACTCATGGGTTCAAGGGATCCTCCTGCCTCAGCCTCCTAAGGAGCTGGGATTACAGACACTCACCACAACACCAGGCTAATTTTTTCATTTTTAGTAGAGGTGGGGTCTCACGCTTGCTCAGGCTCCTCTTGAACTTCTGAGTTCAAGTGACCCTCTTATCTCAGGCTCCCAGAGTGCTAGTATTACAAACATGAGCCACAATGCCCCACCAAGAGGTGGATATTTTTAACATGCTTTTTTGTACCTGACAGCTGAAAATTCATTTTTGCATTCTTATAAAGTATTTGTTCTTACTGTGAATCTTGTTTAGTTATATCAGCTTTCTTTGGTTATTTGTTAAATCTCACTTTATTTCACATTGTTTTCCATGTTTTCACAACTTTTTTTAAAAAATTAAATCATAGCATGTACATTAATGCATTTATGGGGTACAATGTGCTGGTTTTATATACAGTTTGAAATTCTTACAACAAACTGGTTAACATAGCCTTCACTGCACTTTCTTAATTATTGTGTTATGACGTTTATATTCTACACTTAGTAGATTTGACATGTACCCTCGTCAAATGCACCACAGGTGTGGAGGGGGGAGGATGGGTGGAAGAAGGGTAATTTGGTCGGACCACTCTTATGGCTTTCGTAACTTTTATTACTTACTTTGACATGGTGGTAAACCATTATAAAAGAGGGTAATGAGAAAGAGCTGGATGACTCAGTGGTACCTTAATGCTCCTGGCCCAACAGTCAAACTTCTGTTTCCTTTAACAGGTGCTTTTATTTCTTAAGTTTTGACTTATGCTTTGAAAACAATAGTGTCCTCACTAATAAAAATAGCGAACACACATTGATTTCTTGCCAATTCCAGGTACTTGGTTAAGTACCTTACATGTTATTTTAAATCCTTTTACAACTGCCTTTCAAAGAAATGCTATTAAAATTAGGAACTCTAGTCCAAGAGAATTTAAATATGATCAACTCACATATCTGCTGGGGGCTGAGAGATATGAACACAGGGCGATCTGTCCACAACTGCCTGTGGCCTTGTAGTTGTAACAGTTCCTCTTGACAACTGAAAAGGGAACTGTAGGATTTACTTTGCAGAAGAATATGTTGTAAAACACCAAAATAGATGTAATCTTTATGTCATCTAAATGTTGGCAAAAGGGACTAGGATTAGAGGTGTATTTATTTTTATTTTAAATTATTCTTATCCCAAATAAATACTATGCTAAAGAGCCAACCCTCTTATCCTAGAGATATTAGAATGTATATTTTTCAAAAGATTTTTAGAGAAAAATATAATTAACAGAAAATAATTTATGAAAGACACAAATTGTGTGATTTACATATAAAGGTTATTCATCCTGTAAAACTGATACTTTTCTGAATGTCTTTCTCAAAAGTAGGTCCCTTGACAGTCCTGTGGAGGGAGGCTGGAACAGGAGACTCATCCCGTGCCAGCTGCCCTGTGCTCTCAGCTGTTCTTCACACTTTGTGTAATGGGAGGACTTGACACCTCACCCGTGGTTAGGTATTCTCACAAGAATCCCTCTTCCTTTATTTGGATGGGTGTTTGCTTTTGTTTTGTTTTGTTTTGTTTTTTTACATTTTATTTTTTTTTTAATTACAGTAGGATTTTTTTTTGTAGTTTTTTTTTTTTTATTGTTGGGGATTCATTGAGGGTACAAGAAACCATGTTACACTGGTTGCATTTGTTAGGAAAAGACCCTCTTACAATCGTGTTTTGCCCCCAAAAGGTGTGGCACACACCAAGACCCCAA
>CAUYON010158368.1:0-13175 GCA_963573935.1 Arctocebus calabarensis | reverse complement strand
AGAGTGCTGTAGCATCACAGCTCACAGCAACCTCCAATTCCTGGGCTCAAGTGAGTCTCTTGCCTCCACCTCCCAAGTAGCTATGCCTACTTGGTGCCCGCCACAACGTCTGGCCATTTTTTGGTTGCAGCCATCATTGTTGTTTGGCGGGTCCAGGATGGATTCAAACCCACCAGCTCAGGTGTACGTGGCTGGCGCCTTAGCCTGTTGAGCCACAGGCGCCGAGCCCAGAAGTGAGTTTCTAACCACAGACAGTGTACAAGCTTGTCACCCAAGTACCCTCAGAGATTGCAGATTTACAAGCACAGCTTAAATGGTCTAACTAATGAAACACAAGTGCAGTTAAATTGCACCTCAATGAGAGAAAAAAATATGTATGACAAAGAGAATTAACAGACCCTTTTCAAATGCAGCTTAGTAAGCACGGTATTTGTTATTGACCAATATTTGGCTATGGAGTCTGACTCAACTTGGTGAAAAAAAAATGCTAGGATAAATGTTAGAGAGTCTTTTTTTTTTTTTTTAAGAAAATCAGGTTAAAATGAAGTCACGTACAATTAGATTAAATGGCTTTATGAGGCTAAAGTCAACGCTATAGTTGTGTTCTTCATCCAGGAAATGTGCCACGTATCTGTACAATGTACTCGTTGGGTGGGAACTTGACCATCCCCTCTACTGTGTTTAAATTTAATTTAGTTTTTCTCTCATGTAGACATATATTTGTTAATCTTCTAGTTTCAAATTGGAACTGAGTACAACTGATCAATATTTTTCAATTCTTGTGACACTTCGCTGAGACCCCTTGTTTTAACATCTTATTTTATAAAGTTGCTTCGAAGTATGGTTAAGGAAGAAAAATAAATAATAGGGTATATGATGTTTTTGAATTGTTGAGAAAAAAAGTTTAAAAGATCATAAAAATCATGTCGCCTAACTTAAAAATGAAGGTGATTGAAAAATATAGTTTTTTTATGTAAGATACTAAGTAACATATAAAAACTACTTATACTTGTACTTATGTTTCAAAATCTGAAATCATTAAAGAAAAGAACATTCCTATGAGCACTAAAGAACTGAGAAGTTTTAAAATAAAATTATAACTGCACTTAATCTCACATTGTCTCCTTAGCCTTTTTGACATTTTAATTGCTGTACCATTTTTCACTGAGATGCAAACATTTTTTTTACATAAGCATAATGTAGTCTGTGTTAATGTGTATTGATTAAAATATAGTGATGCCAGGATGTTGGCATTTTCCCCAATTCAATGACCTTATTGAATGTCTCTTTCTCTCTTCCCCTCTTATTATTTTTTTCTTTTTAAACAAAGGAATGAAACCAGGCTTTTTCTAATATGTCCCTATGTTTTATGAACTCTACTATTATTAATAAATGGAAAAAGACATGGTTTAACATAAGAATAACCAGAAAGCATTTCCATCACAAAGTTGTAAGTCTTTCATTTCTGCAACAGAGACATGTTAGGAAAATCAATAACTTCCTTGGAGTCTAGTGATCTAGCTGCTTATGAGAAATTTACATCTCCCCGACAGGCAGTTTGTAAAGGCTGGTTCACCTGGGTCACAGGACTCCACATAATTTGCATCTTGAGCAATTTCTCTCTTTGCTTTTACCTGTTCCATGAGGAAGGAATAGTGAACCTTGTCATAAAGAGAAGCTCATTATGTCTCAACTGAGAAGAATAATTTTGTAGGTGTTCCAAGAGTGCAAGGGTATCACATAACGATAATATTTTCCATCGCTCTTCAGACCTCAGCACACACCAGGAAATGAAAGTAATAGACGCAGAGGTGCAGCTGAAGCTTTTGAGCTGCCATTCACCAAATGAAATTGAAGTTTCCCATCAATGTCATTGGTGAAATATGATCTCAAGATGGATATAGAGATCATTTATCAACAAATACACAAGAGGAAAATATATTTAGTTTACATGTCATAAAACCTGAAAAATTATTCTGTCGTATTTAATTATGTCCTTTAAAATTTACAAGGTTTGAATATCAAATAATGTTTAATATTCTAGTATGCTAATAAGGACTGGCATGCATTTTTCTAGTTAGTGCAATAAGCTCCGTTAAAAAGTAAAAACCAAGGAGACAATATTAAAATAGTTTTTAATCAAAAATAAAATACAATAGCATTAATTATAATCACATATTTAATAGGGTTACCTGTGAAATTCAACATGAATCTAGAGTTTTTACAGTTTAATGTCTTAGATTTAAATTCTTTATCCATCATGAGTTAATTTTTGTTAAGTAGCAAGAGTTGAGGGTTCGGTTTCAAACTTTTATATGTGGCTAACCAGTTTTCTCAGCACTATTTATTAAATATGGATTCTTTTCCCCAGTGTATGCTTTTGTTTGCTTTAAGAAGCTCAAATGGTGATATGATGCTGGTTTCATCTCTAGATACTCTATTCTGTTCTATAGATCTACTTTTATGCAAATACCATGCTGTTTTGATCACCATAGCCATGTAGAATAACCTGAAGTCTGGTAAGATGATGCCTCCAGATATGTTCGTTTCTTTTATTTTTTTTCTTTTTAGGGGGGTTCAATATGAAATGGAGAACCATTTTTGTCAAGTTCTATAAAGCATGACAATAGTATTTTGGTGGAGATTGCATTAAATGTGTAGATTGGCTTGGGTAATACATACGTCACTGCAGGTTTTGAGGCAGACTATCCTATGGTCCATTATTTCTCTTCCAAGAAACACGGTTCTCAATGTCTTTTCTGATTCACCCTTGAAAGTTTCCACTTGCTTGGCTTACAGGCGTGGAAAAGAGGGCTTCATTTCTTTCTATCCATCTGGATGTTTCTTGATATTTGTGTATCTCAAAATTTTCATAATGGCCAATTTATAGACATTTTAACAATGTTAATTCTTCCCAGCCATGAGCAAGGTACGTTCTTCCATTTGTTAACATCCTCTGCTATTTCTTTTTCTCAGGGATTCATAATTCTCTCTGCACAGATCGTTCACATCCTTTGTTAAATAAATTCCAAGGTATTTCATTTTCTTTGGTACTGTTGTGAAGGGTACTGTATCTTTTATATGATCCTCAGTTTTCTTGTCAGTGTATATGTAGGCTACTGATTTGTGAACGTAGATTTTATGCCTGGAAACATTGCTGTATTTCTTGGTCACTTTGGGGAGTCTTATGGTTGAAGCCTTGAGATTTTCTAAGAATAATGCCACATTGTCAGCGAAGAGTGATAATTTGACCTCCTCTAACCCAATTTGGATACCTTTGATATCCTTCTCTTGGCTGACTGCATTGGTTAGGACTTCCAGCACTCCACTGAATAACTGTGGCAAGAGTGGACATTTTATTTGTCTAGTTCATGTTCTATGAGGAAATCCTTTCAGTATTTCTCCATACAATATGATATTGGCTGTGGGTTTGTCATAGATGGCTTCTATCAGTTTAAAGAAGGTTCTATTCATCCCTATTTCCTTAAGTGTTCTTTTCAAAAAAAGATGCTATATTTCATCAAATATTTTTCTCCATCTATTGAGAGGATCATATAATATTTATTTTTACTTCTGTTTACATAGCAAATTATGCTTGTAATGAACCAAGCCTTGCATCCCTGAGATGAAGCCCTCTTGGTTGTGATGTATGATTTTTTTTTGATATGTAGCTGAATTCTATTTGCTAGGATTTTATTGAGTATTTTTGCATCAGTATTCATTCATGATATTGGTCTGTAGCTTTCTTTTTTTGTTGAGTCCTTTTCCTATTAAAATAAAAAGAAGCCTATGTATATAATTAAAAAAATAAAATAGCTTGTCCAAAATATAGAAAAAAGAAGGAATACTACCCAACACATTCTATGAAGCAAACATCACCTTGATGCTCAAACCAGGAAAAGATCCAACAAGAAAAGATATTATAGACCAATATCACTAATGAATATTGATGCAAAAATATTCAACAAGATCCTAACAAACAGAATCCAGCAACACATCAAACAAATTATACTCCATGACCAAGTGGGTTTTATCCCAGGGTCTCAAGGCTGGTACAATATATATAAATCTATAAATATAATTCAGGACATAAACAAATTAAAAACAAAGATCATATGATCCTCTCAATTAATGTAGAAAAAGCTTTTGATAATATCCAGTATCCCTTCATGATCAGAACACTTAAGAAAATTGGCATAGGAGGGACATTTTTTAAATTAATATAGGCCATCTACAGCAAACCCACAGTCAATATCGAATTGAATGGAGTCAAATTGGAAATCATTTCCACTCAGATCAAGAATCAGGCAAGGTTGCCCACTGTCTCCACTGCTCTTTAACATTGTAATGGAAGTTTTAGCCATTGTAATTAGGGAAGAAAAGGCAATCAAAGTTATCCATGTAGGGTTAGAAGAGATCAAAGTTTGACTCTTCGCAGTTGATATGATTGTGTATCTGGAAAAAACCAAGGATTCTACTACAAAACTCTTAGAAGTGATCAAGGAATGCAGCAGTGTCTCAGGTTGCAAAATCAACATTCATAAATCTATAGCCTTTATACATACCAATAATAGCCAAGCTGAAGAAACAGTCACTAACTCTATTCCGTTCACAGTAGTGCCAAAAAGATGAAATATTTGGAGTTTACCTAACAAAGAAGGTGAAAGATTTCTATAAAGAGAACTATGAAACTCTATGAAAAGAAATAGATGAAGGTGTTAACTAATGGAAAAACATACCATGCTCATGGCTGGGAAGAATCAACATTGTTAAAATGTCCATACTAAACAAAGCAATATACAATTTTAATGCAATGCCTATTAAAGGTCCATTGTCCTACTTTAAAGATCTTGAAAAAATAATACTTAATTTTATATGGAATCACAAAAAAACCTTGAATACCCAAGATATTACTCAGAAATAAAAACAAAGCAGGAGGAATCACACTAGTTTTCTTTTTTGTTGAGTCCTTTCCCCATTAAAATAAAAAGAATCCTATGTATATAATTCAAAAAATAGCCAAGACATTACTAGACCTCAGACTATACTATAAATCGATAGTGATCAAATCAGCATGGTACTGGCACAAAAAAAGAGAGGTAGATGTTTGGAACAGAATACAGAACCAATAGATGAACCCAGCTACTTAACCATTATTTGATGGTTGACAAGCCAATTAAAAATATTTAGTGAGGAAAATATTCCCTATTTAACAAATGGTCCTGGATGAACTGGTGGAGACCTGTGGAAGACTGAAACTGGACCCACACCTTTCACCATTAACTAAGATAGACTCTCATTGGATCAAACATTAAAACTTTAGACATTAAAGTATAAAAATACTAGAAGAAAATCCAGGGAAAACTCTTGAAGGAAATTGCCTAATTTAGGAGTGAATATTTTATGTGGCATATTCCCTGGGCAATTGAAGTAGCATCAAAAATACACTACTGGGACCTGATCAAACTAAAAAGCTTCGGTACAGCCAAAAACACAGCAAGTAAAGCAAGCAGACAGTCCTCAGAATGGGAGAAGATATGTGAAGGTTATGCCTTCAACAAAGGTTTAATAACCAGAATCCACAGAGAACTCAAATGTATTAGCAAGAAAAGAACAAGTGATCCCATCTCAGGGTGGGCAAGAGACTTGAAGAGAAACTTCTCTGAAGAAGACAGGCACACGGTCTACAGACACATGAAAAAATGCTCATCATCCTTAATCATCAGAGAAATGCAAATCAAAACTACTTTGAGATATCATCTAACTCCAGTAAGATTAGCCTACATAACAAAATCCCCAAACCAGAGATGTTGGCGTGGATGTGGAGAAAAGGGAACACTTCTAAATTGCTGGTGGGAATGCAAACTAATACATTCCTTTTGGAAAGATGTTTGAAGAATATTTAGAGATCTAAAAATAGACCTGCCATTCGATCCTATAATTCCTCTACTAGCTATATACCCAGAAGATCAAAAATCATATTATAACAAAGATATTGGTATCAGAATGTTTACTGCAGCCCAATTCATAATTGCTAAGTCATGGAAGAAGCCCAAGTGCCCATCAACCCATGAATGGATTAATAAATTGTGGTATATAGAGACCATGGAATATTATGCAGCCTTAAGAGAACATGGAGACTTTACCTCTTTCATGTTTACATGGATGGAGCTGGGACATATTCTTCTTAGCAAAGTATCTGAAGAATGGAAGAAAAAGTATCCAATGTACTCATCCCTCAATTTATAGCTTTACATATGAAGGCTATAACCGAATTATAGCACAAGAATATCGGGAAAGGGATGAGGGAGTGGAGGGGAGGAGGGAGGCTAGCTAGAGGGAGAGAAATTGGTGAGACAACACCTAAGTTGCATCTTAGAAGGGTACAGATGAAACTTACTGAATGTAGAATATAAAGGTCTTAACACAATAACAAAGAAAATGCTATGAATGCTATGTTAACCAGTTTGATGAAAATATTTCAGATTGTATATGAAACCAGCACATTGTACCCCCCTGAGTGCATTAATGTACAAAATTATGATTTAATAAAAAATAAAATAAAATAAAAGCAAACTTTATTAAATAATTCAAAAGTCTGGGAATAAATCTAATGAAAGATATGTGAGACCTCTGTACAGAAAGCCATAACACATTATTGAGAGAAAGTTTAAAAGATCTAAATAAACATATCATTTAAAGACTTAATATTAAAAAAAAGGAAACCTATCTATTTAGAAATCTATGTACATAAATATTTGGCATGGAATATTTGGCATGCATTCTACTTTATTCCATTGCTTTCTCTCCATGATAAAGATCATGAAATTCACATGTATTCATCCTCCATTCATAAAAAACATTGTCTAGGTGTAAATGAGATGCATTATTACAACTCACTATGTTGTATTCCAATCCAGTTTGGGGGGCCTGCTCTATAAAAGAGAGGAAGTGTACAACTTTTGTACAACTTTAAAATGTGTTTATATGTCAATTTCATAGTTTTTTCTCTTTGCAATTTGGGATGAGTCTCTTTAAAAAATATTATAAGTGCATTAGCATTAACTTGGAAAAGTCTCCTTACTAATATTGAACTTGAACACTAATAACCCTGGCATAAGTTGTAATTTCTAGAAGAAGCATATCATATCTTGTAAAATATTCTGAAATAGTATTGGTCATGGGTACCATTTAGAAAATAAAAATGGCTTTATCTATTTTTTTTTGCATGGATGCTTCTCTCATTATTTTTGTATATAGTGAAAGACATAACAGTTACTGAGTACTTATCCAAGTCAGATGCCTTGTTAAGTGATGAATAAGAATTTTCTATTAGTCCCCAGAAAACATTTTATTGAAGTATCCATTCATGAAGGCCTTGTACTCATATAAAAAAAGATTAATTTACCAGAGGAGGAAATAAAAAGCTAAGTGGCTGTTTTCTTTAAAAATACCATGCTTTATTTAGAGTGAATTTCTAAATTTAGTGTCTGCTGAACTATATTTGGTGGCTTGTTTTCCAGCATTATCCCTGCATACCTTATTTTAATATCATCATTAAATAATATGCTTTATGGTTGCATGATCATTATGCATGTTCAAATAAAAGCCCCCAAATTAGCACAATCACTCATAGATATTCTGACATACCTTCACAACCATCTGATTCAATATTTGTTCATAAATTATCATGAGGGCTTATTTTTATTATCAAATGTACTACTGATACACCAGAACAAAACTAAGATTAATAATGGTGTCCCTTCAGGTTGAAATTTTGTCGCTCTTACTAGCATTACTTAGATTATTTTAAAGTTTGCTTATAAGATAAAGTTTCATGGTTGAAAAATTGGAACGCAATTATATTGCTTGCTTTACTTCCCCTAGGCTTTTGCATACACACATTTCTTTAAAAGTTCACAGTTTATTCAGAGTATATTTTATAACAGTAGTAAATTTGAGGGGGGGAAATAGAAGAGGAAGGTCATGGTCAAACCGTTTCAGACCTGGTAACAGATCAGCTAAATGAGAAAGAAACTATCAATGCACCTCTCAACAGCAAGGACAAGAGAGAAACAGGACAAGATGGGATCTATTGGCAATGGTATAAAAAGAAGGAAATACAAAGGAAAAATGCTCTTTAATCGTCATTTCATATGGTGATGTATTATCAAACTGTCTGATGTTGACAATGACTAGTTTTCTATCATCAAACTTTTTGAGATAATGAGCATATGCTTATCAATATCAATATCATTTGGGCTAAGAAAACTTGGTTATTTTAATTAGAAAATGGTTCAAGAGTGTAATTTTCTTGGAAATCATTTTCTAAATATAGCAGCATTTTTTCCCAGATATGTTAATCAAAACCAAATCACCTTTTTTCTGATCTGTATTAATGGCTTATTTAGTACAGATAAATGTATGGTCTGAGAGCTCTCTCTTTAACTTAATAACTTAATCACTGTTGATCATTTTTTACCCACCAAATTAAAATTTTCATCTTAATACACTTTGTCTGCATTGTACATATTTAAATACTGAATAAGTACCACAGTAGAAACTCACCCAGTTTTTAATCTTGCAGACAAATGATTTATCTATGTAGCTCAAACACTTAACCTTCTTTACAGCCTATCTACTTAGTGGGCAACAATTTAATGAAATGGTGTTTACCCTGAAATAATTAAATAGTTTAATTATTACTCCTTTCTGAAAAAGAGAGCTCAATATAACTGGCCAAGGTCGGAAGACAGTAGTATACTGTATGTATGTGTATGTGCATGTGTGATGTGATTCTTTAAGGAAATGTTAGAGATGACAAACAGTAATGGGTTGTATAAGAATAATATATATATATATATATATATATCTCAGGATTGTGAAAATTAGAAAATTATCTCCTATCTGTTTATAATATGTCTTACTATTCCGTTCTAGCTCAGTTAAACAGGGATATGTTCCAGAAAGTTCTTCAAGTCCTCAAAGAGTCTGCATGTCAATAGGGTATCCATCATTTGGCACAGATAGTTAAAACTGAAAGTCGATTCAGTGTGAAAAAAGTCTCCTCAGGGAACTTTTTTTGTAACAGAAAAAGAAGATACAAATGAAATAAATTATTAACATTCTACACTGGATATGTTAGATGTGTTTCCCAAGGGGCCCTGTGATATACTCAGGGCTAGATATTTTCAGAAAGTCTCAGTTTATATTCTTCTTCACTGACCTTGGTTTCCCTACGTTTCCCTTTTGAATCTTGAGTAGCCACACAAATGCTACTTGCTGTTTAGTGAGAGGAGGTAAACCAAGCAGAATAAATCATTCTTTCAGATAAGGGAATACTCAGGGAATTGGCATGACCAAACATAAACAAACCATAGTGAATAGTAATACTTGTCTTGGTCTGTTCAGGCTGCTGTGACAAAATTCCATAAACTCGGTAGTTTACTAGCAGCAGAAATTTATTCCTCACTGTTTCTAATAGTTGCAGAGACTGAGATGTCCAAGGTCATGGTGCTGGAAGATTCTGTGTGGCCATTTCCAAGTTCATAGATGGTGACTCTGACTGAGTCTAATGTCCTTAAAGGGTAGCAGAGACCAAGGAGCTCAAATTCCCTTGCAGGTATTTTATAAGGGCACTAATCTCTTTCCTGAGGGATTAACCCTTATGACCTAATTACCATGTAAAAGTCCTTAGTTACTAATATTGTAATTGTGGCATTAGGTTCTATATGAATTTTGAGGGGAAAGAAATATTTAGATTATGGCCATGTTGTATGCCATTGGCAAAAAAAGATTAATACTGGAGTCCTTGATGATGATGTTTAGAAAAAATTGTTCTGGACACTGCATTTAGTTTCTGCCTTGCTGTCATTTAACACATGGGCCCTGCAGGGCACATGCTCTGTAACCTTGCCCAAATCTTTGTTCTTTCATTCCATAGAGCAAGGTTACAGAGCATATGTACATATATACTGCAGGGAGAAGATACAAAGGCATGCAAAACTGAGTTGTTATAGGAACGTACCTACACTCATACTTTCTTTTCTCATTTCTTAATTCTCTACTGTGAACTTTAACCCAATGAATTCTATGTTAACACTGTATTTTAGAGTTCCTTTAAATCTCTTTATTTTTAGTTTATCTCTTCTGTTCTGAAAATTAACGGGAATTTTTTTACAATTTAAGAATGCTTATTAAAAATGAGTCAATGTTGGAAGTTAAAAATCCTGAAACACTTAAAAGAGAGTCTTAATGTTCTAAGAATAATTAAAACTACCCCCCGAAAATAAATACAAGTGCCTCAAATATATCAATTAACTATATTTGGGAATAAAATTTACATTTGAACTTTCCGAAAGCAGAAATAGTTTAGAAATATACACTTTAAAACAAACAAACAAAAAAAAACTTCATGAATTGCAATTTAATAGTTTTGACTATTTAAAGAAAACACATATGTTTATCATACACTGGGAGGGTTCACCATCCACTAAATTGCTCTTGTTATCAGTAAATTCTCAGCCACATTTGTGCAATGCTTTCTTATAATTTTATGTTTCCTTGGAATCCATTTTGAATACAAATTAAACCTTCTCATACCAGAAACAGGGCTCAGTCACCCTTGACTTTGTTATCAGTTCTAGATCACATCTCAATGGCAACCAGGTGGTCAGATATAAAAACTTACAGGCATTTCTCCTAGCATCCTAGTTCCCCACTTTTCTGTCACTTCCTTTAAAGGGACCATTCAGGCATTTCCCCTGAACTTATGATGCTCCACACTCTAATCTTTTATATACATGTATATTTCTAGTTACCACATGATTCATTCTCTCTCTCTCTCTCTCTCTCTCTCTCTATCTATCTATCTATCTATCTCTCTCCCTCTTCATCATTCTGCCTTGAATGACCCTGGGACAAAGGACTTCAATCCCAACTCGTTACACGCTCTGTTAGTAAAAATCAATCACTGGACTTGTTCCTTATTGTAGTGGTGTACTAAATTTCTACTATCCATCTGAAAAACCAGGGCTTGCCCTGGGGCACTGGGTAGAACACAAGATCAAGCTCCCAGTGCCAGAGCCACAGTCCAGAAGGCATAAGATAGACGTGGGTCAGACAAGAGCCATGAGGGCGTCTGCCAGGATAAATGAATTTCTGTGGGCATGAAAGGCACACTGTAAGCTCCCGTGTCCAGCTTCCATGGTTTCTCATCAGGGCAGGGATGCTAGCTGCTCAGGTGCTGGAACACTAGCGTGTCTTGGGGCTAGGGGATTCTCATAGCAATCTGAAATCATGGATTATTTCCTTTTCCCTTACGTAGATTTCAATAGTCTCCTCACCCCATGACATGGATATTTCTTGATAGTGTTGTTTGTTGGTTCCTTCTCTTTACTTTGGCCTTTTCATGCCACATCTCAGGCGTCAGCCTTTGGCTCTCTTATTTATTCTGTTTATACATAATTGGTTAGATTTTGTATCTCATGTCAGGACTTTAAATATCCTCCATATGATGATAACTTTAAATATATACCTCATCTTAGATCCCCCTTCTTTCCTATATAAGAATACATGTATAATGTAGAAAATCATGTATCACCTGCCTACTAAATATTTGCCATTTAGATACATACTGGGTGTCTCAGACTTAATAGTTACAGAGCTGAATTCTACACTTCCCCTCTCCTTGCACACATGCACACACTCGCACACCTATCTGCAGTTTTACCCACTTCATTTGATGTCCATGTCATTCAGACCCAATTTAAGTTATTCTTAAATTGTCTCTTTATTTTATACCCATTCCATTGGTAGAGCACTACCCAAAGTGTTCATAACTGAAACATTCCATATACTTTGCTGCTATTATCCTGATAAGAGCCACCATTGTCTCTTGCCTGGATTATTGCCCTTTGTCACAGCATCCAGGATGAGACTGTCAAACGAAATTCTCAAAAAATAAGAGATTCATTCCAGAACTGAACGTTAAGTTTAAGGATACGAATAGGCATTTAATACAGGTGAAGCAGGCAGAATTGAAAGACACCTAGGTTGATTCCCCAGGCCATTTTTTTCATCTCATCAGATGTGTCTGTTCCAAGTAATAGATGAGATTTCTAATGAAGTATGTAATCACCTCATTTTAAAAGAAGCCATTTAGGTTATAGAATATTGCCATTTCACACTCATATAACCATATAATTCACATTATACTATCCAAGGAGCTATATCCCATAAATCCATAGATTTCTGGTTTATTTACCGAAAGCAATATATGAGAAGTAAATACATCCTGCCAAAAAGTTTCCATAGTAAAGACTGTTTTCCTAGCACAAACCATTTAGTTTAATTGCCAGGAGGTCTGTCATTGTCATGTTTAATAGGAGATTGGACCTCTCACTGGATGTGTTCCTTTCCCAGGAGCACTGCCTGCGTAAAGGGAATTAATTCATCAATTTATCACAGACCTGCTGTGTAAACATTTTCATCTCTCCTCAGAACACTGTATCTGCTTTCACTCTTGGCTTCTATATTCTATTCTCTAGACAGAAGCCAAAGGGACAGATTTATTTATTTATTTGTAGAGACAGAGTCTCACTTTATCACCCTCAGTAGAGTGGAGTCACAGCTCACAGCAACCTCCAGCTCTTGGGCTTAGGCGATTCTCTTGCCTCAGTCTCCAGAGTATCTGGGACTACAAGTGCCTGGCACAACGCCTGGCTATTTTTTGTTGCAGTTTGGCTGGGGCCGGGTTTGAACCTGCTACCCTCAGTATATGGGGCCAGCGCCCTGCTCATTGAGCCACAGGCACCGCTGTCAAAGGGTCTAGTTTAAATGTCATTCTTTGCTCATACTTGTGCAAGGACTCCCTAATTCATTCAGGATAAGGGCCTTCTCCCTGATAATGGCCTCCATTACTCATTACTCCACATGACCAGTTCCTGTTTTTTTTTTTGTTTGTTTGTTTTTTTGTAGAGACAGAGTCTCACTTTATTGCCCTTGGTAGAGTGGAGTCACAGCTCACAGCAACATCCAACTCCTGGGCTTAGGTGATTCTGTTGCCTCAGGCTCCTGAGTAGCTGGGAGTACAGGCGCCTGCCACAACGCCCAGCTATTTGTGTGTTGCAGTTTGGCCGAGGCCAGGTTTGAACTTGCCACCCTTGGTATATGGG
>CAUYON010158364.1:0-15156 GCA_963573935.1 Arctocebus calabarensis | reverse complement strand
AGCGATTCTCTTGCCTCAGCCTCCCTAGTAGCTGGGACTACAGGCGCCCGCCACAGCGCCTGGCTATTTTTTTTGTTTTGCAGTTCGGCCGAGGCCGGGCTTGAACCCGCCACCTTCGGTATATGGGGCCGGCGCCCTGCTAGCTGAGCCACAGGAGCCGCCCTGTTTTGTTTTTTTAAATAAAGCAAAAGAAAAAAGTAAATTGGGCTTCATAAAATTAAAATACTTTTATGCTTTTGAAGCTTGTGTTTCAAAAAGGACACTATTAGGAAAGTGAAAGGGCAACTAACAGACTGAGAAAAAATACGTGCAAATCATGTATCTAATAAGGAACTCATACTGGAATACATAAAAAACTCTTACAATTCAACAATAAAAATATAAACAAGCCAATTAAAAAATGGACGGGTGCAGTGGCTCACGCCTGTAATCCTAGCACTCTGGGAGACTGAAGTGAGTAGACTGCTTGGGCTCAGGAGTTCAAGACCAACTGAGCAAGAGCGAGACTCCATCTCTAAAAACAGCTGGGTGTTGTAGTAGGTGCTTGTAGTCCCAGCTACTTGAGAGACTCAGGCAAGATGACTGCTTGATCCCAAGAGTTTGAGGTTGCTGTGAGCTATGATGTCATAGTACTTTACCAAGGGCAACAAAGTAAAACTCTTGTCTCAAAAAAAAAAAAAAAAATGGGCAAAGGATTTAAATAGATATTCCTACAAAGAAGATACACAAATGGCCAATGAGCACATGAAAAGTGAAAGGTTCTGGACCCAAGGAAGTAAGATTATTCCAAGGCATGAAACAAAGGAAAATGGCAATCCCCATTCTGTAGAAATAATGTGGTCTTTATTTCCACCTGAAATCAAGAAAGGAATTCCAGACATGGGTTATGGCAGATGGGGATCAGGGAGGGCAGCAACTAGCAGCATTCCTATTTCCTGGGCGGGACATGGAGTCTGACCCTTCCTGAGCGGGTGGGGCAGGTCTATTGGGGTCGGTACACCTGATTCTATGAAAAAGATGCTCAACATCTTTAGTGATAAGGGAAATATCAGCCAAAACCATGATGAGATACCATTTCACACACATTAGTATAGCTAGAACCATAAAAAATAATAAAAAGATAATAAAAAGCATTGGTGAGGGTTTGGAGAGAATTCTCAAATTGCTGGTAGTGTCATAAAATAGTGCAACCACTCTGGAAAACAGTCTGGCAGTTCCTCAAAAATGTTAAATATGGGAGTGGCGCCCATGGCTCAAAGGAGTAAGGCACCGGCCCCATATGCTGGAGGTGGCACGTTCAAACCCAGCCCTGGCCCAAACCTCAAAAAAAGAAAAAAAAAGTTAAATATGTGGTTAGTGTATCACCCAGCAAGTTCATTCCTTACTATATATACAAAAGAAATAAAAAATGTGTTTACACAAAACATATACACAAATGTTCATAGCAGCATCGTCCATAACAGTCACAAAGTTGAAATAAGCCAAATGTTCATCGACCAACAAAATGCGGTATATCCATACAAAAAAATAAGTACCGACATATGCTACCATGTGGATACACCTCGAAAAAACATGTAAAGTGAAAGAAGCCAGATACTGTATGATTCTATTTATAAGAATGTCTAGAATAGGAAAACCAATCGAGACAAAACAGATTCACGGTTGCTCAGGGCTGGTAGACAGAGTATTTTGAGGGGAAATGAGAAGAAACTGCTGATGGATACAGAGGTTCTTTTTAGGGTGACGTAAATGTTCTAAAATTGATCTCCAATTGTCATGATGATTACACAAGTCTGTGAATATACTAAAAACCACTGAATTTTACACCTTAAATGTGTGATTCTGCTAAGCATGGCAGAGTCAGTTATTCGAGACACACCGAGGTCCAGACCACAGGCTCTCACCCCAGGCCCAGCCGCCCGGAGCCGGGGGCTTCAGACTGTGTTTCCTACGGCGGCACCGAGGGAGGATGGAGCAGCACCCTGACAGCAGTCCTTTCCACGAAACAAATAAGGAATTCCTCCTCCTGAGACATGTAGAGCCCAGAAATGTCCCGTGGCTTAGGAAGGCCTTCTATATAGTACTTTCATGAGGGGCTCATCTCTGGTGAGTAGGTTAAGTGGACTTAGGGACTTAACCACCCTCTATCTCTCTTACTTTTCAAAGTACTTTCTCATTCATAGTACTCACCCTCATGAAAATGTAATGATATCCTCATATGACAGGAGAAAGGAGGCTCAGGAGGATCCAGGGCCTTAAAATCAAACAGTCGGTTCCTGCCAGAGCAGGAACACCCTTGGCAAATGCTGACTGTGTGTTTATTTTAGGCCAGGCTCTGGGACACAGAGGGCCACTGGCAGCATGATGTAGAGTGGGAGCAGAGTGGGCTTCACCCAGGGAAGTGAAGAAGCCAACCCATCAGAAGCAAGGCCCACTAGCCCAGTGAGTGGCCTGGAGCAGGCTCTGCACCAGACTGCCTGGGCTGTAATCCTGGCTGTGCCACCAACCAGCTGGTAACCAGCACATGCTGACCACCTTCTCTGTGCCTTCATTTCCTCATAACAAAATGCAATGATAGTTTTGTCCTCCTCAAAAGTTCAAGTGTGAATTAAATGAGTTAATACACGAAAAGCACTTAGGACAATGCCAGCATAGTTAAGTGCTTGATAAATGCTAATTATCAGAGGAAATCATTTTAATGCCACGTGGCTGTACAGCACTTTACCCCTACAAAGTTCACATGCATACAAGGACCTTATTTGCTCCACCCAGCAGTCCTGAGAGATATGATAAGCGACCCCATCTCCTTTTATAGCTGAGGAGTTGAGTCTAAAGACTGTCCCACAGCTAGCACAGTATAGAACAGGGGCCAGAACCCTAAGTCCAGAACTCTTCCCACCTCACAAGGTGTCTGGGAGGTGTGTCCAGGAGCAAGAACACAGATGCTAGTTGACACCTGCCCTCACAACACAGCTGGCAGGGGCTGGGAGTGAAGTCCGTATTTCTGATCCAGGGTACTGCCAACTGGGCACAGCGACTGACCCTTGACCTTGCCCCTCCACACAATGCTGAGCCAGCAGGTGCATCAGATCAGGCTGCTGGAGCATGTCAGAGTTAACCTATCACTCCTCTCAGCAGCACGGGCCCAGGATGTTCCCCCAGGAAGTCAGGAGGGAAGTCTTCTGGGAGCATCCTTGGTGTGGCTTCCCATCACCTTCAAAGGTACCACTCCTCCTCCCTCCTCCTCACAGTTGCAGCCAAAAGGCAGCTGGAAGACTGGGGCCAAGGGCGTTTTTATGGAAAGCTGATTTGCACTCCGGGGAACCCTTACCTGCAAGGTTACCAGCAGCCCCTGTTGGCACAACCACCTCCACAGGGGGTAAAGGGTGTGTGTCCAAAGAGGGTGCACACCGGAAGTAAGCAAAGAAGTGATGGGCCATTTGCACGAGGACCCGGGACCAGTTGATTGAATTCAGGCTCATCAGATGGTGCTTCTTGACAAAAGCCACATCAGCAAACACAGCCTTGATTGGCTCATCAAGTTCATCGCTGTTTCCCTCCACTGCCAGAGGAGAGAGGAGAGGACAGCTGTCAGGAGCATGAGGGCCCCAGGTGGCCAGCAACAAGACCTTCCCAGGCTCAGCCATCCTCCTGGGGCTTTCATGCAGCCTTGGTGTCGTTACTGTCACAAGGCTTGGCTTGGCTTTCTAGGTTCAATATTAAGCTCCTCGAGGACAGAAACCACATCTCAGATTCCCATGTTTTGACCTAGCTTGGAGAGAACAGAAAATGTACCCGGAACCAGTTCCAATGTTTCTACCATTATATAAAATATCAAATGTCCACCTTCTGGGATATTGGGGAAAGAATTCCTCTCTGTATTCCATGCCCACTTCCCCCGCTCCTCTGTAGGAGGAACTGTGTACCTGGCTGTGAGATGGTGATCAGGGGTCAGGGTGGAAGCAGTCACCATATCCCTATGGTCTGGCCCCACCCTCACTTAGATCATATGAGTGGGCATTCTACTCTCTGCTCCTCTGTGGCTGGTAAGCTTGAGGGGCAGACTTCTCCCTGAAGCTGGGTATGTATGTCAGGTTAATTTTATGGCTGTTACTGGGTAAATTTATGGGTGGGAGAGGGGTGAAGTTTGCTGGGGAAAGCACCAGAGTATCCATGAAAATGCCAGAGTAGGTATTAAGGTCATCAACCATTCTGCCCTTCACCACCATGCAGCAGCAACAAGGCTGGAGGATTGACTCTAGACCCACATGTGAACCCTGAGCCCATTGTGGTGATCCCATTGCTTTGCCAGGACCAAGCCACTCAGTGCCAGACAGTCCCATAAGGTTGGGGTTGGCTGGGATCCCACCCCATCTCCAGACTTCCAGTTAAAGAAGCTGGAAAATATTCTAGTTTAAGAAAATATTCTAGTTTAAGCTGGTCTGAGTTGGATTTTCCGTTACTTTTAGCCAAAAGCTTCCAGATAATATAATCAGTAAATACCTAGCACTTGCTGATTTTTCTGTGCTTAAGAAGAAAACCATACACAATGCATATGGAAATTAAAGACCTTATAAACCAAATCAGTGTCCACACACAATAAGCCAGGTGGCCCATCCTGGGTTCACCAGTCTACAGGAAAACACATATTTGCTGTTACCTCCTGAACATTCTCCTTGAAACCAAACCAGAAGGCTCCAGAAAGGAAAGGAAGAATTGGAATAGTGCTGCTTATAAACAAAACTAATTTCTTTAAAGTCTGCCAACTTTTTTTTCTTGAAGTTCAGAACATATACGGAACAGAAATACCTCTTTGGCTCCAGAAATACCACATTTACAACCAACTGCACTCATCATCACCCACATTTCTACTACCATTGTATATATGGGCACCATCCTCTAACCTGTAAGTCCAGAATGGAGCTTCCATTCACACTCTTGGGTCTGGGAACAAGGCAAGTAGGGAGTAGTGGGTAGGATGATGGTACGAAAAACTATTCTCTGCTTTGATTTTAGGAAAAAGACAGTCCATAACTAGAAATTTTGGTGCTTGGGGCATAACAGGGACCCTCGGGAGCCTATACTTTGTGCAATAACCACTGCAAAATTCAGCCAGATAAGGGCACCATCTGTATTAGGTAAACCATGAACTTTTCACTGGAATGTGCATGTGCTTGCTAAAAGAACAGAGTGGAGGGGGATTTTTGCTTACTCTTGAATAAATCAACAAAGGATATTTAATTATGCTACTCCCATGGGTAAGGTTTGTTTTCACTGTAAGTTGATGTTCTGTGTGGGTCATACAAGTTTTGAGATACATAATAATCAAGAAATGTAAAATCTGTGTGGATGGAAACAACTGAAGCTCTCTGAGCAACACCAATAACCTGAGCATGTGGAAACTTACATGGGTGAATCAGAAAGGATGCTGCTGACTGTATTTCTTAGAACTGAAATATTGGACCATAATACAGTCTGTCTCAAAATTTCTGTAATGACTTATGTATAAAAACATCCTCCACAGAATTTTAACAGGAGGCCAAGCCAGTTGTAGAAGGAATATTTCTGCCTTTTTTTGTCCTGTCCTCCCAAGTGAGTGATCAAACCAAACCAGGCCACCTGGACAGCCTGCCCAAGGCCACAATGTACAAAGCACAACCAAGCCCCACCTTGCAGCTACCTGGGGTCTAGCGGGGTGTGAGAAGTAGAAATAAAAATGTACAGCTCCACCCATACTCATCCGGCCTCTCTCCAGTCTATCCCCAAAAAGATGAAACCCAGTCAGAAAAATGGGTTGGCATTACAGGAGATGGTTTCTGCCTTTCTCCTCTAAACACAAAGTATAATAATTTTCATGATGTGGTTCGGGAGGGCCTATAACTTGTGATGAGTATTTTAAATACTTTCTATTTTAAATACTTACGTCTGCTGACCAAGTGCATGGCTTAGTTGTTTCTATGCTATAAGGCAGGATATGAACTGTCAACATGTAATAACACCTTCTCTTCAAATGATTATTTAACATGTTGATGTACTTTAAAATTCAGTGCCCTGGAACAAACCCCAGGTCACCTGGCTTAGGCTGGCTCTGCATGGCTCTGCATGGCTGCCTCCATACATGATACCAGCAGGCTGAACCTACATGGAAGTGGAGTTCTTTGGGTTATGGTTTTAAACACGCATTTCCTATGTTGTATATTTAGTATTGGTTTATGTATGTGTTACTTCCAACAATGTATGAGACTGTACAGCCAGAAGCCTGCCTGGAGTTAAGCCAAGGCATATATACAACCTCAACATATCGATGGAGGAAGGATGACAATCGGCTCGTTAATTGAGGACTTTATCCCAGCCCAGCTCCCAAAACAAACCCAATTAAGACAGGACCATGCTGTCCCTAGGGCCCCTCCTTCAGTACCCACCTCCAAACACATGGACGTTCTCTTTCAGCACTGTTGTCATCTGGAGCTCCTGAATCTTTGAGCAGTGACCTTTGGGCAGCAGAACGATGATGTCCACGTTCTTTGCCCCTTGAACACTCTCAATGGCAGCACTCCCTGTGTCCCCAGATGTCCCTAGATGGGAACCAAGGGGATGGGTGGGGGAACAGCCCTTAAAGCAGCTGTTCTCAACCTGTGGGTCGCAACCCACAGGAACTGTATTAAAGGGCCGTGGCATTAGGAAGGTTGAGAACCACTGCCTTAAAGCATTATTGCCAAGTGCAACAACATGTAACTTGGGGTCCATGGATCCACAGATAAAATCCAGAACCTTGGTTAACTCGGTACCACATCTCTCAAGTATTTTCGTGCATTTAAAAACATTATTCAGAAAAAGATGCATCAGACTAACAAGGGGATCATGGCACAGGAAAAGGTTAGGATCGCTGCTCTAGAAGAGCCAATAGCACAGTCCCTGAGCAGTTCAATGGAGTTGGGGCATTACAGGGCTCCACACGCTTCGCACCCACCTACAACCACAGTGATGTGCTTCTCCCTCTTCTCCAGGAAGTACTGAAGAAACTGCGCTGTGCAGCTCAGGGACAGGTCTTTGAATGCATACGTGACTCCATGCCACAGCTCCAGCACATTCAGCCCATTCTTCAACCTGGACAGATGGACCACTTCTTTGTGGCGGAACCTGCTGAAGGCTCGGTCAATCAGATCTGTGAGGATGGGGGGATTAGACAGCAGATGAAGGGCACATTCTCTTCCCTCAAATTCTTTCTCAGTCTCTTGAACACTTTGAAATTAAAAAATCTTGCTACTAGGGCGGCTCCTGTGGCCATCGACTAGGGCACCAGCCCCATATACCAAAGGTGGCAGGTTCATACCCGGCCTTGGCCGAACTGCAAAAGAGAAAAATAGCCAGGCGTTGTGGCGGGCGCCTGTAGTCCCAGCTACTTGGGAGGCTGAGGCAAGAGAATCGCCTAAGCCCAGGAGTTGGAGGTTGCTGTTAGCTGTGTGATGCCACGGCACTCTACCGAGGGTGATAAAGTGAGACTCTGTCTCTACGAAAAAAAAAAATCTTGCTAC
The DNA here is from genome assembly GCA_963573935.1 of Arctocebus calabarensis. NCBI lineage: Eukaryota > Metazoa > Chordata > Mammalia > Primates > Lorisidae > Arctocebus > Arctocebus calabarensis. Next base: position 7,621 of record CAUYON010158364.1, on the reverse strand, counting down.
TGGATTAAAAAGAACAAACATTTCCATCTTAACTGTATAAACCTATAAAAAAACCGTACAACAATAAAAAAAAGAAAATAAATAAATAATAAATAAATAAATAAAAGGCCACGGCATTAGGAAGGTTAAGAACCACTGCTCTAGCCTATTTCATAAGCAGAAACTAAATATTCTTCCAAATCATTTTGGAATTCACAACCTTATAGAAGACACCCACTTCTCAGGTATGCTCATGAGCTTGGGTTCTTTGGTTAAACTTATGGTTTTGGTTTTTATTTTATTATATTTACTTTGAGACAGTCTCACTCTGTCATCCTGGGTAGTGTGCCGTGGCATCATCATAGCTCACAGAAACTGATCTCAAACTCCTGAGCTCGAGCGATTGCAGCCTCTTTTGAAAATCCCTAAAAGTTTTGATAGTTTTTAGAGCCCAATTAACGATTTTTTTCACAACCACAGCGATTTTAATGTACTGTATTCCTCTCTGAAATGCTTCAGACCAGAAATGTTAATGATATATACATATATATATATATATATTGACACAGAATCTCCGTAGAGCGCTGTGACATCACAGCTCACAGCAACCTCAAACTCCTAGGCTTAAGCGATTCTCTTGCCTCAGCCTCCCAAGTAGCTGGGACTACAGGGACCCACCACAATGCCCAAATATTTTATTGTTGCAGTTGTTTAGCTGGACTGGGCTGGGTTCGAACCTGCCAAACTTGGTGTATGTGGCTGGCGCCGTAACCACTGTGCTATGGGTGCCAAGCCAACGATTTTTTTTTTTATATGATGCATAAAGTAGTCACACTCTGTTTCCCCTCACTTGGAAAATGGTATAATTTTCTCCGTGCAGTGGGTGACAGTGAGGCAATGTGTCATGCCTGGCACATCCTGGGTAATCTTACACACACATAGTGACTTTTGTTTCAATATGGTAAAGCAGTATCATCTTTATGAAGACATTTTCAATGACAACCAGGGATGTGAATCTCAGTTAACAGTGTGTGATGCCACCAATGCAAACAACAAAACAGAAGTGACAACACAGATGAACGGATCCTCTGTGGAGCTGGCTGAGAGTGTGCAGCCAGCAACACCAACTGTGTCTGCACCTCCCTCCTCTGCCTAGCAGCTGGCAACGTCTTTTGACAGGATATGTATGAAACATCCCATTTTGTAAACACTAACTTGGGAGAAAACAAAATGAGTCTTGCAGTGGAGGAAATGGGCAGTTTTCAAAAGTCACAAGGCCTTGGGAAGTCCAGCTGGACTGACAGCTAGAGCTGTGTCCATCACTCAGAAAGCTGTGCCTCCCTCTTCCCTTTCTGCCCACATGACTCCCATCCCCTTTTCCTACTCCAGTCCTGGAGGAAAGAGAGTTCAAATCACAGCCTGGACAGAAAAGCAGCCCCAAAGACAGCAGTTTTGGGGAAGAAGAGAGCAGTTCAGCTTATTTCAAGCTTCTTGCCTGAACTGCCATCTTTGAGCTCAGACATCATTTCTGAAGGCTCATTGGCAAACGCATATTTTCTTGGCCAGGCTGAGAGATCCTGGTCCTCTTCTCTGGGATCCTGAACATTATTTGAATTGGGAAACAATTGGCAATTGGGAAACACCAACTGGACTCTGATAAAGGACTGAGGAACTAATCCTATTAAAAAAAAAACAACTCTAGAAACATGCACCAAGCTGTTTCATAGGTTCCTCACAGTGATTTCTCCAGAAATCAGAACTGGTACTAAAGGACTTCCATTTTTCTTTATATACTTCTTCATTGTTTGAATTTCTTCTGAGCACATATTCCAACAGAGTCAATTAAATAGTTTTATAACTAACCAATGTCTCATGTCTTCTAATTCTCCTTCTTAAAGATAGCAAGTTTTCGTTTCTTGCCTTATTAATTCTCGCACCTGTGATGGCAAAACTTCCATGGTTAATATGCAATTCTACCCAAGGCAGAGCAGTCCGAAGCAGAGCTTCTCAAACTTTCTCCAGCCAACCAAGCATCTGGGATCGTGTTAAAAATGCCGTTTTGTTCAGCAGGTCTGAGGGAACCTGAGGCTTCAAACAAGTGTCCTAGCAATGCCATCACTACTGGCCCCCAAAAATACATTTTGAGAGGTCCTTTCACCTGCCCAACCCAAAACACCCACCATTACATTATGGATTTTATTCTTGCTATTTATAGTGTGGTCGATGGACCAGCTGTACCAGTACTATCTGAATACTTGATAGGTGTGCAGAATTCGCAGGCCCACATCAGACCTGCTGAATCAGAATCTGCATTTTAACAAGATCCCAGGGGAATCCATCTAGGCACACTACAGTTTCCAAACAGTTTTTGGAATTAACATTCAAGGAAATAAAACAGCCATCAGGGGGTTTAGGTGTTTTACATGCAAAAAAGAAACACCCCAACATTCAAGCCACTCAAGAATGATTATGAAATCCCTAGGCTTGACTTGGCGTCTATAGCTCAGCGGCTAGGGCACCAGCCTCATACACCAGAGCTGGTGGGTTCGAACCCAGCCTGGGCCAGCTGAACAACAAAAACAACTGCAACAGCAAAAGGAAGGAAAGGGTGGGAAGGGAAGGAAAAATGGGGGGGGGGTAAATCCATAGGCTTGAAGAGGTTTGCTTTAAAAAATAAACTAAAGGGGGCGGCACCTGTGGCTCATGGAGTAGGACGCTGGCCCCATATACCAAAGTGGCGGGTTCAAACCCAGCCTCAGCTGAATTGCAAAACAGAAAAATAGCCGGGCGTTGTGGCGGGCGCCTGTAGCCCCAGCTACTCGGGAGACTGAGGCAAGAGAATCACCTAAGCCCAAGAGTTGGAGGTTGCTGTGAGCTGTGTGATGCCACGGCACTCTACCGAGGGTGATAAAGTGTGACTCTGTCTCTACAAAAAATAAATAAATAAATGGAAAAAATTCTCTGCAGTTCATTTCAGCATTCATTCCTCTGGAAGTGGCCACTGGAGCAGATGAACTCTTTCAGAACACTTCAATTCTGGGAGTCTTCAGTCAGGAAAATACCCCAAAGTTTGAAAATGTGACCAAAGATTTCCTAGAGGTTGAGTGATGAATTCATAACTCTGTGAGGGCTGATCTGGCAGAGGCTGGGAGAATGGAAGCAGGAGTTGGGGTGCTCACCATTTAAGTCATCTCTTGGAATGAGCTCAGGGCCAATGAAGAGGGCGCACAACTCCTTCACCAGGCCCGGGTAGGAAAGTGTGCTCCATCGACTCAGGGTCTCTTTGTCCAGCCATGGGAGCTCCTCCGGCATGAAGAGGCCCCCATCTGATGCATAGCCTGAGAAGAGGGCCCCCTCAAAGTTGACCCGTGGAGCCATGCCCCGGGTGCTGACGTACCACATGATCCTGGAAGCCTACAGAGGGGACAGTTCCAAACATGGTCTCCAAGCTCCCACATCCCCTGGATGAGGATGAAGCACACATAACCCTCAGACAGCTTCTGAAGGTTATGTGTACCCTCCCTGGGGTACGTGTCCCAGACCTGGGGGTGGGAGCCCCGTCTCAAGTCTCATACCAGCTTCTTCTGTGACTGCAAATTATGACACCTCCAATGCAAATGAGGCCATTCCAATGGCCTACTACCTAGTGGGAATGGGTACTGGAGCATGCTGGGATATCAGAAAGCTCAGTCCTCAGTGGTGAAAAGGCAGCCTTAGGGTGGGGAAAGAACATAGCTATAGTAGGAAACCGCCATTGTGACATCCCTCTTGATAAGGAGAAAACTGACATACCTGGTCATACCCACTTTGAGAGATGTCTGAGTCCACGTCTCAAAAAATACCTGCCTTCAGTGGTTATTTAGGAACATTGCCTACAACCTAACAGTTCTCAATTCTGATAATTTATATGGTGATTTTCACCTGGTGTGCCGTGAGAGGATCTTAAGTGTGCCACAAAAATTTTAAAGATCATTGATTAAATTATTTTTGAAAGAAGTTCAAAGCACAACAAGCATATTCTTTTTTTTACTTTTTCTTTTGATCAACATAATTTAAGTGTGCTATGGAAGTTTCACTGTAGGTTCAAGTTGCCATCAGATGGAAAAAGGTTGAAAAACGTTGGTTTATTGAAATCAGTTTGGGAGCTTTAAAAAAAACACACCTACCTGGATCAATTAAGTTATTCTCTAAGGGAGATGTTCCTCAAGTGAGTCTAACATACAGCCAGGGCTGAGAATAGAGTGAATAACTCATCCCTGTCTTCCTGGGACTTCTGGTTTTAAAACTCAAAGTCCAAAGTCCCAGGAAACCTCTCAATTCCAGGTGAACTGGGATGGTTTATTATCTTAGTCAATAACCAGTGTCCTGGCTCCACGCCTGTGGCTCAACGGGCTAAGGTGCCATGTATACCTGAGCTGGCGGGTTCGAATCCAGTCCGGGCTCATCAAACAACAATGACAGCTGCAACCAAAAAATGGCCAGGCGTTGTGGCAGGCGCCTGTTAGTCCCAGCTACTTGGGAGGCAGAGGAAGGAGACTCGCTTGAGCCCAGGAATTGGAGGTTGCTGTGAGCTGTGATGTCACAGCCCTCTATCCAGGGTGACAGCTTGAGGCTCTGTCTCAAAAAAAAAAAAAAAACAGTGTCCTACATCTCAGCCTAACCCTACGACAATAGCTAGAAGTGCTGACATGTAACTAACTGCCCTGCATGGATTCAGAGTTCTCTGGTTCATTGAGTTGGGAGAGTCCCAGGGCACCCCAGGCCTAACTTTGGTCACACTACATCAGTTAGGTTCCCAGGAGCCACATGTCATGTCAAGGAGCTGTGCTTGATCTCTGAACGCCTTTCCCTGGATTATAATGGTGAATTTAGGGGCTCTGGCTTTGAAGCCCAAGGTACTCTGGGGTTGAATATGACTAGACAGAGCTCTGGACTCTCCTGTGCCAGGGCAAGAGGGGAACCCCTACCCTCTGAGGGGAAAGCTGCCCAAAGCTCTTCACCCATAAGTAGGATATGAGCTAGCATTGACCTGAAGGAATTCTGGTTTCCTGGGCCATGGCTCTACCCTCCTGGGCCAGGGTGAGTCCTACATGAGCTGCCATGAGCCACTTCCCTGCCCACACATACAAATGCATCCAATTTAGAGACAGAGACAAACTTAACTGTCTAAACCTTTTGAAGGCTGTGCGCAGTGGCTCATGTTTATAATCCTAGCGCTCTGTGAGGCCAAGGCAGGTGGATTAACTGAGCTCAAAGGTTCAAGACCAGCCTGAGCAAGATGGAGACTTCATCTCTAAAAATAGCTGGGTGTGTGGCAGGCGCCTATAGTCCCAGCTATGTGGGAGGCTGAGGCAAGAGAATCACTTGAGCCCAAGAGTTGGAGACTGCTGTGAGCTATGACATAACAGCACTCTACGGAGGGTGACAAAGTGAGATTCTGTCTCAAAATATAAATAAATGAATAAAGTTTCAAACCTTTTGAAACTTAAAGGGGATACTGCTATGTGGGACAGTAGATACAAGCCAGAACTGCCTCCCATAAATTGGGAAATAAGGTCACCCTGTATAGAAGTCCACGTCTAAGAAATTAAATCAAGGTAACTCCAAAAGGCAACTGCAGCGGGGAAAGAAAGCAGGCACAGTATTAACAAAACAGAACCAGAGTGGGGGGCAGGGGCTGGCAGTGCCTCGAATTCCTCCAAAGAGAGGAATTTCTGCAATTCTATTTTGTGGTAAGAGTTAGGGCAAATGTAACTGCCCAAGAACCTGGAGTAACAGGATTCCAAAAGGTTTAACCAGGCCACTTCATGAGATAAGATTAAAACAAACGCTGTAACTGAGCTGCCAAAGGAACTCCTACGGGAGTTGAGGACAGGGGCAGCCAGGGCTGTAAGGAACGGCAGAAGAAAGCCTTTCTGGAATGCCCTTCCCTGGATGGAGTGGACCACATCATCCCATTTGGGGCACTGGGGAAGGAGAATGTGGCCAAGCTGCCTCCGAACAAAAGAGGGGCTGGTTGGGATGCTGCAGTATCATTGTAAAGAGGTGGCCTAATTAGCACACAGACTCATGGTCTCCACAGGGGGAAAGGACTGTCCCTGCTCTATCCAATGACTTCCAGGGGAAGCATTCCCAGGCCAAAAGCGCAGACCTATGAAGAGACACACATCGTTGGGTTCAATGTTGCATGAAATAGGGCGGCCTAGGGGCAGAATTATCAGCTCCAAGAGATGGTGAAGTGCAGGAAGAAAATCCAGCTGTTTTTGGACTCCAAGCATTGGATGGGGCCTGGACTGTTACCACTAGGGTTTAATATTACTAGTTCTCCCTTGTGACTCCTCTGGACCCTATTCCAGAGTGGAGACAATGAGAAAATGTCTGACCAATAAAAAGGATAAAAAGAGAAACAGGACAGGTCACCGAAAACTGCGGTTGCGAGGAGGAAGGGATATTTGAAGAAGGGTTCCTTTGCTGGCTTAGGGAGATGGAGAGGTTTTTCTGAGAAAGAGTCAGATCTTAGCAGCCAGGTGCGCCTCTGAGATGGAGATCGGGCACCCGCCCTGCGACCGAGGGGGGCGGTCTAAACCCGCAGGAGCCTGAAGCTCCACTCCCAGCCGCGGACACACCGCGGCCTTCTCGGTTTCCGAGCCCTCGGAGACCGCCCAGCCCGCGGAAGGAGCAAAGCATCGGAAACCCCGCCCCCTCCCGGGTTCCTCCGAGTCCAGCGTCCGAACTCGACCTTCCAGGATCCTGCAACCCCGCCGGGGTCCCGGCCGAACCAGGCCGCGGAGCTCCCACAGTTCGGGAAGCTGCGCCGCCACGACCCCGGGAGGGCGCGGCCACGCGGGAACAGCGCGCGGTTACCGTGTGCGGGGCCGCGGGGCTGGGGACGCGCGCTCCAGCCCGAGACGTGACCGTGACCGCCGCGCTGGCGCCCGCTCTGGGCTTCCGGTGTGAAGCGGCTGGCGCGGGTTTAAGCTCCCGGAGTGGGGCGGATCTCCGGGGAGTGACGGGGTGGAGGGGCGGAAGAGAGAGCGGAGGAGGAAAGTCTGAGGGGAGAGAAGCACCTTTGCTCCTCGGGCCTGTTTTTCAGGCACTTTGCTAAATGCCTTATTCACCTTCAGGCTGTGGATCCTCCCTGCGGGGCTGTACCACAAAACCCTGAAAAAGGAGGGCAAGATGTGAGGAAAGGCCCTGCCTTTCTTAGGGCTTCTTCCCTCTGCATGGTCAGAAAGCTGGGCAAACGCCTTGATTCCCAAACTGGGGCCAGAGTGGCAGGAGCTCAGAACTCCCTCATGGGATAGGTGACATCAACTCAGCTAAAAAATTCTTTATATTTTTTGAGAAACACTTTTAATTAAGCATGATGCAGGACATTTGGCGCCCCTGCCAGCTCAGCGGGGCTAGCAGACCTGCCACCTCCACCTTGGCGGTGTCGGTGCTGTGGCAGCGCGGCTGAGGAACCAGCCCTGGCAAGGAGGGGGATCTCCAACCCCCACCAGAGGCTCCAATAGCCAAAAGGCCGGACAACTGCCGAGGAGACACCTGCGCCTTGGTGTCTCCTTCACTTTACACTTAGGACTAAATACGGAACCGATTTCCTATGCCTAGGTCAATTTCATGTGAATTTCCTAGGCCTCAA